>PVJC01004309.1:0-64687 GCA_004026665.1 Murina feae
GGCTGGAAGGGGAGGGCAGTTGGGGGCCATGAGGCCACCCGAGAAGGGCAGTTGAGGGTCATGAGGCCTGCCAGGGGGGCAGTTGGGAATGAATAGGCCATCAGGCAGAGTTTTTAGGGGAGATTAGGCAGGCAGGTAGGTAAGCGGTTAGGAGCCAGTAGTCCCAGATTGCAAGAGGTCCCAGATTAGAGAGGATGTAGGCTAGGTTGAGGGCCATCCCCGCCCCCCATTCACGAATTTCTTGCACCAGGCCACTAGTAATGTATATTGGGAGAAGTGCCTATATTTCCTTTGTAGCTATATTGACTTGAATAAACAGGGTGGGGCAAAGTAATTTTACACTTGTGAGTACAGGAAACGCAAAGTTTATTCCTGTATTATTATTTATTTACTAGAGGCCTGGTGCATGAATTTGTGCCCAGGTGGGATCCCTCAGGCGATGGAGGCCGATCAGGGCCCATCAGGGCCAGAGGAAGTTGGTAGGGTGAGGGGCCATGGTGGGGAGGGGCTGTGGGACGTTGGCCAGCCGCGGGGGGTTGGCTGTGGGAGTGTACTGACCACCAGGAGGCAACTCCTGCATTGAGTGTCTGCCCCCCTAGTGGTCAGTGCACGTCATAGCGACCGGTCAACTAGTTGTTTGGTTGTTTGGTCATTTGGTCGCTGAGGCTTTTATATACCGGCAGTCCTTGGGTTATGTGGGACCTGATGTAAGTCATTTCGTGGTTATGTCTTCATCTCCCATTTGCAGTTTTTTTTTTAGTTCCATCATTTTGACATATGTACATATGTGCTTTATGTTTTTTATTATTCATTTACCACAAGTAAAGGTCAGGAATTGTTACCTTTCTTTTAAATTTCTTTTACGGTTTCACTTCATTACTGCTGTGTATGTGCTCCATGTGAGTGACATAGGTGCTTATGTAGGTGTGTTCCGACTTACAGCAAAAATCGCATTATGTCATACACAGGAATGGATCTCCTACGTAGATTGTTATTGCCCCACCCTGTATTCTATACAACAAGGGATTTACGAACTCAAAGACCTATTTATGTAAAAAAATAGAGTTCCTTCAAAATAATAGGTTTACTAGTCACAGCTAAAGAGATGATCATTGAATTATTGAACTTTTATAATTGGCTGAATTAATAAGAAATAATTTTTGTGGTTTTTTTTTTCTTTTTGTTTGTGTTTTGTTTTTTGTTTTTGTTTTTGTTTTGTTTTTTGTGTTTTTGTTTTTGTTTTTTTGGTAAGAACTCAACTAAAGAAGTTCCTAGGAAAATCAGTGAAGAGAGCAAAGCACCTTGCTGAGGAATATGGTGAACGTGCTGTAAATAAAGTTAAAAGTGTTAGAGATGAAGGTGAGTGAAATAGAACATTTCAACATTTCAAGAATCAGTTGTACATTAGTTATGTAAGGATATTTAGTTTTTATAAACGTTTTCAAATTCACATAAGTTTTCTAATTTTGTCCAAATCTTAACTTAACTTCCTGTGCCCTTCTCATAATTGTACTCATTTGTTTGATATAATAAACACTTATTCTGTGCCAGACACTGTTCTAAGCACTTTCACTTATATTAGCACATTTAATCCTCATCAAAACCCTTTGAGGTAAGTATCACTAGTATCCCCATTTTATAGATGACAATACTGAAGCACAGAAAAGTTGGGTACCTTGCCTCAGGTCACACAGATAATAAATGACAGAGTTGGATTTGGACCCAGGCAATCTGGCACTAGACTCCATGTATACTCTTAGGCAATATGCTATTTAGTAATAGACAGATTTTGCTTCTCCATTTAATGAATTTTCTTGATAAGCAGTGGACATGAAATATAATAGTTATATCTACATAGCTAGTGATAATTTCTTTTGCTTTTCTGTTTAGTGTTTCATACTGATCAAGATGATCCTTCATCAAGTGATGATGAAGGAATGCCATACACAAGACCAGTCAAATTCAAAGCAGCACATGGTTTCAAAGGACCTTATGATTTTGATCAGATAAAAGTGGTACAAGATCTTAGTGGTGAACATATGGTAAGCAACTTCTTTATTTTTCATTATTGATTCTGTTTTCGTGAAAATACTTTAGCATCTATAAAGCAGATCTATTCTTATGTATGTAATTTGCTATCTTTACTCAAGAAGAGTGAATTGATATTAATACAATTTAATACAGAGTCTATCTGAATTATTTTTCAAGAAGTGAGTTATTGAATTAAATAGACATTAGTCCTATATTATTAAGAAAGCTATGTAAAAGTACCAAACTTTAAAACAGTTAAATTAGAGGATAGTCTATCACTTTTAAAAATATTTAAAATGTTCCCCATTATATTTTGAATAATTTACACAACGATTTCTAAATCTCAATTATTTTATAGTGCGACAGCTAAAACACAGAGAGAGGTAGCAATACAAACTCTCTATCATACCCAAGTAGATATAAAGTACTACAAATTATATTGCCTCTGAAAATGCTAGGAATATAGAGAAGGAATTAATGAACTCAAAACTAGGTAAATGATACTGTTTCCTTGATCAGGGAATGCATTTATCTATTTAGATATTTTTACTTAGTTTTTATTGTTTACAATATTACAGATGTCTCCATCCCCCTCCTTTGCCCACCTTAACCCCCCCTTCCCTCTGACTATCACCACAGTGTTGTCTGTGTCAGTGGGTTATGCATTTATGTTCTTTGACTAATCCCTTCACCTTCTTTCATCAGGGCCCCTCCCCGCTCCTCTATGATAGCTCTCAGTCTATTCCATGTATCCATGCCTCTGTTTCTGTTTTGTTCATCAGTTTATTTGGTTCATTAGATTCCACGTATAAATGAGATCATATATTTGTCTTTCACAACTGGCTCATTTCATTTAGCATAATAATCTCCAGATCTATTTAGATTTTAAATATAAAAGTTGGCCTAACTGGAAGGAAGCGACCACAAACATATATCAGATGGCAGCAAGATTGGAATTTAAACTTTGGTGTTTATAATCTAGATATAAAATATTTGAGTTGATTATAGAAACTTCCTTAAGGCATCTGATGAATTTCCTTGTACTGTATTTATAGTTTTAAGTAAAATCTCATAGGAGTAAGCTCCAAATAACAAATTTCTTAACATACTTGAATTTTGTTGAAATGAGTGCTATTCCAGTAAATGAGCTGTTGACTCTAACTTGGATAATCTTTTAGATCTGCATAGATGTATGTTGTAATAGTAGTTAAAACAGTATTTGTTATAGTAGGTTTTAGCCTTTCCAGTTTAAGGGCTTACATTCTTTAACCCTCCCCCAACACACTTTCTCAATCTGTGTGTGTGTGTGTCTGTCTCTCTCTCTCTCCCCCTCCCCCTATGCCCGCCCCCCCCCCACACACACACACACACTGTTTTCACTATCTGCTGGGGAATTCTAGCCATATACTGCAAAACCTTATTTCTTGGGAGAAAAACAGGAGAAAACCACACCATTCCAACATTTCTTCAAATGCCCAGTACAATGAGGGTCACTGTTAAGGTGGGCATATTCTTCCCTCAGCCATAGTTAGGAGTTGGTGCTATGCTGAAGGCCCTGCCCCCTCCTAAACTGCTCCCCTTATGGTCAGCTAGGAAACTGAGATCCAAAACTAAGATTTGTGCTTTACATTGAAGATTTCCAGCTACCTCAGAACTACCACTTCCATTAATATATGGACATGGTTTGGGATCTTGAAATTGTTAGTTTACATTATGGCAAACTATAACTATATTATCTTTCCTTTCTTCAAAAAGTCCCTCTTTGTGGTATTTTAGCACCATTGGACTATTGGCTTTAAGTGGTGTCAGTAATGTATTATATATAATTTGGCATGATTTTTAATGTTTCAATTTTTAAAATAACTTTGAAACTTCCATTGTTTTCATAGGGAGCTGTTTGGACCATGAAATTTTCTCACTGTGGCCGATTACTTGCCTCAGCTGGACAAGACAATGTAGTGAGAATATGGGCTTTAAAAAATGCTTTTGACTATTTCAACAATATGCGAATGAAATACAATACTGAAGGTATTTTTCACTTATTTGTGGGCCTTTAAAAATCCAAAGACACCTGGCATTTTCACATTTTAGGCATAATAATGCCTTTTTACCTGGCAATCATTTGCAGCAACCGCTATTTTCAGCTACAAACCTAAAAGTAAAACAGAAGTCAACAGCAAAAAATAAAATAAAATCTAAACTCAGTGAAAAAAGCTACCATGAAACGTTTGACCTTCAGGTGTAACTTCATCAACTGATGAGAACAAAGTCATTTGGTTTCCCTTGGCAATCTTCATTTTTATCTAAGGTTAAAGTGAAATTCTAATTTATCTAGAAGGAGAATTAAAATAATATATACATCCAGTAAATAAAGAATGATTAAGGAAACATACCATAGAAAGTAAATGTGATTTGTCAGTTCATCAAAGGGTATGTGAAAAAAAGTTAAATGGAAAAGAAACCTCAGAACATAGCATATATACACAATGATTACAGTATTTATGTATCATGGTAAATTATCAGGAAAAGTATATAAAGTTGATGTAATTAGGAGCTTTGAGTTTTGGGGATTCTTTTCTTATAATTATTTAACTGCAATAAATTTTCTCAACAAACCCCTCCCTCCCTACACCACCTTCCCATTCCAAAGCTGGAAAACAAAAAGTTAAGGAATGGGAGATAGGAGAATATAGTGGAAGCAGCAATTTGAAGAACATTGAAATCTAAGAAGATCCACTAAACTAGCAAGCAAGGTCCTGTATACTTTAGGAGCCCTGTGTATATGCCCTCCTTTCTATTCTCTCAATTATGCCTTTATGTTATAATACATAATTGAAGATAATAATGAGTTGACGATATAGTAATAATATTTCCTATATATTTGTCTTATTGCCCTGCCTAGAATAAAATGACTATTTTCAGTGGCCCCTCAAACTTACCCCAGCCTAGACCCTTTCTGCCCCTTAATTGTTCATCTTATTGTTTGTTATGATGGATAAGAATGTATTCACTATGAATAATGACAATTTTACAGTACTTTATGAAATTGGGGAAATGATTCATCCATTTCATAAAGATTTTATACAAAAATAATAAAAACAAATATTTTGGTGCCCAAAGACTTAATGCTTCACATGTAGGTTTCTAGAATGACCATTAATTAGGTGTTCCTGTGTCATTATTTCTGATTGTGTGTGTGTGTCCACGTACGTGCATGTGTACGTGTGTATGTACATGCCTTTTTACAATTATGTTGTTTTTCAGGACGTGTGTCCCCATCACCTTCTCAGGAAAGCCTAAATTCATCAAAATCTGATACAGATACAGGGGTATGCTTGTTACTTTATAGTTATTATTGTTAAGTACTATTGTTTGATTTGTTTTCCATAAAGTACTTTATTGTTTTCTTTCGCCTTTTTTGTTTTTTAAGTACCTTCTTATTTATCAGAAATTACAATTGCATGAAAGCACTTAATTAAAATTAAGATGTGTTAGCAGAGTTTCCTCTATTATAATTTGTAAATGAAAAAGTGTGATGTTTAAAGATTGTCAGACAGTGAATGTTAACTCAAGCTACCAAACTACTAATGTAAACTTGAATAAAACAAAATCCCATCCCCTCTAATCCATGTTAGATGTTTTAAGAAATAATAATGGATACTTGAATAAGAGGTAATTAAGGAAAGAAAAAAGATACTAAAATATTTTAATTTTTCCATCTTCTTGGTTTAACAAATGTTGTATCATATTTTTAGGTAAAATATCTAAAATATTTTTATTTTGTCTCAGCTTGAAGATTAAATATAACCAATTTTAAATCTAAAATATAAAATATTATTCTAAGCTGTCCCCTGTGCTTCTGGTGTATTGATCTAGGCAAATATGATGTAGACAAAGAGAACCTAAAATGTTTACCTGTTGAACAGTATTCTGGGGTTTCACTGGCTCTATAGTATTTGACATGAATTTTTTTCTACTTTAAACATAGTCTCAGCTTTCAGTGGTTCTGTTTTTCCTTGTTCTCTTCCTATAAACCTGCTGTCCCTTCCTCTTCCACCCCTTAAATGTTGCTGTTTCTCAGGGCTCTGTCCTTGGCCATTCTCAGTTGACTTACTCACTCAATGCCTCCAATCCTGAACTGGCTCTAGCTCCATAATTCTCATGTCCTTTTAATAGCTTTATGTTTTTAAAACAAGAATTAGATCTTGCCTTGGGTTTGGCTCACTGTATAGAGGGTCAGCCTACAGACTTAAGGTTCCTGGATTCAATTTCAGTCAAAGGCACATACCGTGGTTGCAGGCTTAGTCCCCAGCCCTGGTTGGGGTGCATGGGGGAGGCAATCGATGTATCTCTCTCACAACAGTGTCTCTTTCTCTCCCCGCTCCCTTCTACTCTCTCAAAAAATCAATGGAAAAGTACCTTCAGGCGAGGATTAACAACAACAAAAAAAGAATTAGATCTTATTGTGCATGCTGCCCTTTTCACATAACAATGTATATGTATATATTCTTCAAGCACATCAATTAATAGGTCTAAAACAACTCCCTCAACAAATGTTTTCTGAGCACTTGGTCCCTGTGCCAGACACCACTAATAAATTCTCCAAAATCACCCCAGCCGGTTTGGCTCAGTGAATAGAATTCAGCCTGTGGACTGAAGTGTCCCAGGTTTGATTTCAGTCAAGGGCACATAACTTGGTTGCAGGCTCAACCCGCAGCCATAGTCATGCACGTGCTGGGAGGCAACCAGTTGATGTATCTCTCACATCAACATTCTCTCTGTGTCTCTCCCTCTCCCTTCCACTCTTTCTAAAAATCAATGGGAAAATATCCTTGGGTTGAGAATTAACAAACAGGGGAAAAAGGATTCTGCAAAACCAAATGAGACATAGTCTGTGGCTGCAAGGACTTTGCTGATCAGTAAAATAGATATAGCCACAGTTACAGTATTGGATGATAATATCCTATAGAAGGTAGTACACAAGTATAGGAGTTTAGCCTATGAATCAGGGTGTCAGGACAAGCTTCCTGGAGGCTTTGATGTTTGAACTAAGTGTTATCTGTGAGTGAAGGAAGGAAGGAGCATTTCAGAGCAGATAGCAAGTGTAAAGGCATGGAGGCTGAAACAGCATGGCATGCTAAAAGTACTTCAAGAAATTCCATGTGGCAGAAGCAAAGGGTACATAGTGAGAGTTGTAGGAGAAGTAGGCAGGATTGGAATTTTAAATGGCCTTTTATGTTAAACCAAGACATTTCAACTGTGTCCTGCAAGCTACTGAGAGAGAAAGACACTTTGAAGGGTTTCAATTAGGAGTTTAATTAAAATGTTCAGATTTTTGTTTTAGAAGAAAATTGTGGTAGCACTACAAAGGATAGATTAGATGGGGATTGCAGTATAGAGACAGGGAGACCACTTAAGAGGCTATTAACCCAGGAGAGAAATGGGATCTTCAATTATGATAGATTATGATAACAGTGGTCCTAGAAACCATAAAGATGAGCTGAATTCAAGAGATGTGAAAGAAGTGGGATCTCTAGGACGTGGTGATGATTACCTAGTAAGTGAGCAGCCTAGGATGATTCCCAGATATCAGGCTTGTGTAACTGGATGTTACACAATGTTAATGGTCATTCACCAATATATTTTAACTAGCGGCATGGTGCACAAAATTTGTGCATGGGTAGAGTCCGTAGGCCTGGTTGGTGATGAGGGCTGATCAGGGCCTTCCATCTGCTGGCTGGGGCCTTCCTTCCCTGTCTGCCAGCTGCTGGCCAGGGCCTTCCTTCATTCTGTGCTGCCCCCTGGTGGTCAGCGCATGTCATAGTGAGTGATCAAACTCCTGGTCTCCCGGTCCAACTCTCGAGGGGACACTTTGCATATTAGCTTTTTATATAGAGAGATTATCTACACACAACTCTGCTCCTCTCCTTTGAACCTTCTTTAATGGCATCAACATTCATAAGTTATCTTTTTAACTCAGTCAGAAACACTGTACATATATATCAAAGTAGCTACAAATTCCCATCCACTCTCCCTCCATCTACAAATGCCCGTGGAATCTGTCCCCTCATATCCCGTTGCCATTCACATCATCTAGGCTTTTGACACTCGTGATACTCATTTAAATGTTTGCTGTAGTCTCTGATCTCTACCCAATTCATTTTCTACATTGCCTTGAGGTTTTTTTTGTTTTTGTTTTTTTTTCAAAATACAGAACTAACTATGCTACTGTGTGGTATAAAATCTTCTGATGGCTCCTTGTACAGAATAAGGTCCTTCCTGATTTTGCCTCGTCTTACCTTTTTAACTCAGTTCTAATCCCTAGTGGCTATGTATCCTATTTGCCTTGCTGGATCTAAGTATGTCCCTTAACCACTCACTTTTACATCTTTGTCCATGCTGTTTGATTTGCCAGGAATGCCCTTCCTGTCCCCTTTAGTCATAGGGCAAAACTCTACTTATCCTTCAAGATTCAGCTCAAATATTACATTACCTCTTTTTGTTTTCCCTGAATCAAGCAGGCAGAATTGTTTCTCATTTGTGTTCTAACAGTACATCGTAAGTACTTTGACGTTAATATCATCATGTATTTCTTGACAGTTTGTGTCACTGGCTAGGCTTTGGGCTGATTTAAGGAAAAGAACTTGTACTTAACAGACCTTAGTATCCTTGGACCCTAACCCCATGCCTAACTATGATAGGCCTGAATCAGCGTTTAATTCCTGCTTTTGTGCCTTTATGCCTATTCCCCTTATCTGAATGCCTATAATCTCTTTTCTTTCTATTCCAAGCTTGCCCATTCTTCAAGGACTGCTTCCTCCAGAAAACCTTCACTGGCTAATGTAGTGGAGAAATTTTTAACTGCTTTGCTTTACGGAAAAGGGTTTGCTTTTATTAGTTTAATTCACTGTAAAGTTTCCAGTTACTGGTTACTATTTAAAAACAGGGACTATTTGTACCATCTTGTGTTATGCTTATTTCAACAATCCTACTTACAGACTTTTAACTACTTCTATCCAGGCCCCCCCCCAAAAAAAATCCTGTATAACCCCTAACTTTGTTTGAACATAAGGCCTTTTAAATGAGGAGCATGGTAGTTCTTTAACATAAAATATAATGACCCCTGGAGTACTAAGTTTTTTTTTCCTGGCATAGTCGAGTATCATTTCTATCTGTTGTTTTCATGAAAAGATGGCCTGGGGCTTCTTTCACTTCTGTCATTCTATTGGGACAGTTTTTAAAAGCCTCTATTCTAGTTCATATACCTTTGGAATTTGGTATCACTTGTTATCTTTGACCTAGTGCTAGCTGCAGTGAGGCGCACAGTAAGCACAATGGAGTTTATTTTCCTGATGTGTGTGTTCTTTTTTCTTTTTTTGTGATAGTTATAATGTTATATCTCTTTTGCACTACATTCTCATTCTTGCCTTCTTAGAATCCCCGTAAAATAGAATACCTGAAAATATCTGTTGTACAGTTAAGCCAACAGTGACAGTGATGCACACAAAATCACCTCCTCATTGGTCATATCAAGGCTAGGATTCTGGCTATTATGCTCTCTGTTTTGTTTTGTTTTTTATTGTTGTTTTATTTTGTTGTTGTTTTTTATTAATCTTCACCCAAGGATATTTTTTCCATTGATTTTTAGGGAGAGTAGAAGAGAGAAGAGAGAGAGAAATGTTGATGTGAGAGAAACACACATTGATTGGTTGCCTGTGGCACAAGCCATGACCAGGGCCTGGGCTGGGAAGGAACCTGCAACCAAAGTATGTGTCTTTGACCGGAATCAAACCCAAGACCCTTTGGTCCTCAGGCCGGTGCTCTATCCAGTGAGCCAAACTGGCTAGGGCACTCTCTCTTTTTGTTAATTTGCAAAAGTAGCTCAGTAAGGCAGAAAGGAAGCGTGCCATGCATAATTTGCTCCATTATGCTAATGACTTAAAATTTCTTCTTGACAGTAGAAGTATTAAGTATGCTGTTTACGTAAAATTAATACTTTTCTTGGGTAAATCTATGTTTGCTGGGTTTGATTAGTGGAAAGTAGGTAGTAGGGAAGGAAAAAAAATTCCTCTGCTCTCTTAGGTTCTGTAGCTGAGATCTACAGAATATCCTGACAAAGGACAGACTAACAGGAGAAATAGTATGCATATGGTGGCCTTCATGAAAAATAGGACAGACCCCCCCAAAAAACAGTTAACCCCAGTGGCTTATATATCATTCATTTTTTAAAGGGCAATGAAAGTCTGTGAAGAAGGAATAGGTGAAGAAAAGGGAGGTTTAGGCTTTTAGTGGTGGTAAATTGTGGGAGGTTAATATGTTAGAGGAAACTAATGGAAGATAGGAATTATTTAGCGAAGTCCTGTTTATGAAGATTCGAGCTATTTCCAGAGATGAGATTTATTCTCCCCTTCCTGGTAAAGGAGAGATGAGAACAAGACACCTTTTCATAGAGGGAATTTTATGCTCTGCTTTCAGGTAGAAAAGGGAAGGGTAAACACTTTCTTGTTGCCTTCTGCTCAAAGTAATTCTTATGCAAAGAGAAGTATTTTGAGAGGTGACATATTCTGATCCCCTTCAAGATCAGTAGAATCAAAAGTTGAAGAATGGAGTTAGCTTTAAAGGGATGAGAGATCATTTTTGTGAAATTCTACATATGCAACATTTTATTTAAAATATGCATTGGTTTAGTCAACAGTGTGTTAGGCATTGAAAATATAAAGATGCAGTGGACAGTCCATGCCAAGGACCTATATAATACAGGGGAATACAGGCATTAATAATATGTTCAAATCACAATTAAGTACGTATCATTTTCCCAAGAAAACTACTCCTTTGACAGTGTACTTGATGCCAGTTCATTGTGTAATACTCATACCATCTCCTGAGTTAGACTCTGTGATCACACTTTCCCTCCCTTCAGTGTCTGCTCATTTACCACATTCTGCCTGCTTGATCTCAGAAATGTCTTTGGAATCTGGCCATTCCTTTCATTTCCACTGCTATAATCCAGGCTTTATCTCTTACCTGGACCATTAGAGCTTTTTCCCAGATTCCAGTCTTCCATCCACAATGCCAGCAGAAATACTTTCCTGTAAAACAAATCTGATCATGTTACTGTACTGTTTGAGCACTCTTTTTGGCTCTTTTTTTCTCTCTAGAATCAAGGCCAAATTCCTTAGCTTGACTCAGCCTTTCAGAGATCAGCCTGACCTCAGCTCTCATTGTTGTTTCCCACCCTTCCCTCTCACAAACCTTATGTTCTGAGCTACTCAGTTGTTCATTGTTGCCCCAACAGAAATGTCGACCCTTTGTAGATTCCATGCATTTACATAAGCTATTCCCCTTTGCCTGGTAAATTCATTTCAGTCTCAGGTCTCCTTGCTGAAGTGTTCCTTGCTTCACTTAATGCATAATTACTTATATGCTCCCTCATTGTTCCCATTATATTTTGCCCATATTTCTGTTAAAGGCACTTATAATACTATATCAATTTATATAACAACAGCTAACATTTTATGTGTCCTTACTATGTGCCATGTACTTTGCTAAGTGCATTTTATGTCTTATCTTTTGTAACCTCACAACAGTCCTGATACTGTTGTGAGGTACTATTAAGAACTCTGTTTTATAGATGAAGAAAAGAAGACTGAGGAGATTTTAAGTAACTCACCAATTTCACAGTTTATAGAAACAGCATCAGAATTAGAACCCAGCTCTGATGAGTCTCTAGAGCTTATGCTCTTAACCATTATGGTGCACTAATTGGCATTTTAAGGTCTGACACTGTGTCTTCATTTAGTCCACAAATATTTATTGAGTGCATACTATCTATTAATCACTACTCTCAGAATTAGGGATATAGTAGTGAACAAAAATGACATAAATAGCCGTTCATATGAAGTTTAAATTCTAGTGGTGGCAGATAGAAAAATAAGCAAATTTTGGAATGTATTGGAAGATGATAAATTTCATGGAGAAAGTAAAGCAGATAAAGTAGAGATGATAGGGGGTAAAGAAGGTAGGCAAGCAAGAGTTTCACCAAGAGGTTGTCATCTGAGCAAAATCTGAAGGAGATTAGAGAGCATTCCAGGTAGAGTGAACAGCAAGTGAAACTCCTTTAAGTTGGTGTATTGAAGAAACAGCATTAAGGCCTGGGTAGCTGGAGTCAGTGAATCAGGGGAAGAGTCATAGAAAATGAAGCCACAGAGATGTGGATGGGGCAGTCATAGCATGTTGGCCATTGCAAGGACTTTGGCTATTGTGTTGAGAACGATGGAAGCTAATGGAGAGATTTTCAACAGAGAATTACGTAATCTGACATGTTAAATGGTTCATTCTACATTTTAAATACTGAAAATAGGTTATAAGATAAATGTCATTTATTTTGGTATCTGAAGTAACTAATATAGTATCTGGTAGGCACTAATAAATATCAAAAGGCTTACAAGTTTTCATAGAAGTCCAACTTTAAAATGACATTTTTAGATAATCAGGATATTTGAATATGGATAATATATTAGATGATACAAATTGTATTTTTAAGAATTATAATGGCATTGTAGTTATGTATAAAAGAGGGCTTATTAATGAGAGATACTTATAGAGTATTTGCTGTATTCAGGTAAATGATATTCAGCTTTTGCTTTAGATGTTCCAGCAAAAGTAAGCAAATACATAAAGGTGGGAAGATAGATAAAAACAAAATGTTGATTATTGTTAAAGAAGGTAATAGATGTTTGGGGTTCATTATACTTTTTACTGTATTCTCTCTCTCTCTCTCTCTACTTCTATGTAAGTTTGAAATGTACATAACAGTTTTATATATTTTTTTAAATATTTTTATTGATTTCTTACAGAAAGGAAGGGAGAGGGATAGAGAGTTAGATACATCGATGAGAAAGAGACATCGATCAGCTGCCTCCTGCACACCCTTCACTGGGGATGTGCCTGCAACCAAGGTACATGCCCTTGACCGGAATCGAACCTGGGATCCTTCAGTCCACGGGCCAACACTCTATCCACTGAGCCAAACCAGTTAGGGCTATATATATATTTAAATATGTAACTATATATTTATGTAGAGATATAAATATCTTCCTAGATATAGATATCAATTTAGAGAGATATATAGATTACATAAAATATATTTTATTTAGTAACTAGAGGCCCAGCATGCGATTTAAATCATGCAAGGAGGTACCCTGCCTCCCACCATACGAGGAGGCACCCCGAAGGGGGCTGGGATCCACGCCTGACTTGCTCAGCACCAGCCACTATGGGAGTCATGCCAGACCGGCGCCATGGGGCGGGAGGCTGGGACCTATGCCGGCTCGGGCAGGCCCCAGTCTCTGTCTCTATCAATCTCTACTCCAGGCCTCATCTGTGCTCACAATCTCCTCCTGTATGGTCATGACCCATTATGGTGTCCTGGCCTAATTTGCATATTACCGATTTTTTATATGTATATATAGATTCTATCTTTAATGATTCTACCTTTAAAAATCTATTATAAAGAAATAACCAGCCCAGCTGGCATGGTTCAGTAGTTCAGCATCGACCTATGAACCAGGAGGTCACGGTTCGATTCCTAGTCAGGGCACATGCCTGGGATGCAGGCTTGATCTCCAGTGTGGGGCATGCAAGAGGCATCTGATTGATTATTCTCTATGATCATTGATGTTTCTCTCTCTCTCTCTCTCCCTCTCCCTTCCTCTCTGAAATCAATAAAAATATTTTATTTAAAAAAAGAAAGAATCAAATATGTCCAAAATTGTAAGTAAACTGATTTTTATCTTAGTGTTCTCACAGTAGCTAAAATATAAACAAGCTAAATTTTTAACAGTTGCAAAATAAAAGCTATGTGATAGCCCACAAGTAGAATATTATTCTGTCCTTAAATTGTTTTCAAAGGCTATGTAATATTTTTAAAAATAAATCTTTATTATTTAGATTATTATAGTTGTTCCTCTTTTTCCCCCCATAGCTCCCCTCCACCCAGTTCCCATCCCATCCCTTCCCTTACCCCCCACCACTGTCCTCATCCATAGGTGTACGATTTTTGTCCAGTCTCTTCCCGCACCCCCCACACACCCTTCCCTCCGAGAATTGTAAGTCCACTCCCTTTCTATGTACCTGATTCTATTCTACTCAACAGTTTATTCTGTTCATCAGATTTTTTATATTCACTTGATTTTTAGATTCACTTGTTGATAGATATGTATTTGTTGTCACTTTGTTGTTCATAATTTTTATCTTTACCTTCTTCTTCTTCCTCTTAAAGAATACCCTTCAGCATTTATATAATACTGGTTTGGCAGTGATGAACTCCTTTAGTTTTTTCTTGTCTGTGAAGCTCTTTATCTGACCTTCAATTCTAAATGATAGTTTTGCTGGGTACAGTAATCTTGGTTGTAGGTTCTTGCTATTCATCACTTTGTATATTTCTTGCCACACCCTTCTGGCCTGCAAAGTTTCTGTTGAGAAATTAGCTGACAGTCATATGGGTACTCCCTTGTAAGTAACTAACTGTTTTTCTCTTGCTGCTTTTAAGATTCTTTGTCTTTTGCCCTTGGCATTTTAATTATGTTGTGTCTTGGTGTGGTCCTCTTTGGATTCCTTTTGTTTGGGGTTCTCTGCACTTTCTGGACTTGTAAATATATTTCTTTCACCAAATAGGGGAAGTTTTCTGTCATTATTTCTTCAAATAGGTTTTCAATATCTTGCTCTCTCTCTTCTTCTGGCACCCCTATAATTTAGATGATGGTTTGCTTGAAATTGTCCCAGAGGCTCCTTGCACTATCATCATATTTTTGGATTCTTTTTTCCTTTTGCTTTTCTGGTTGGATGTTTTTTGTGTCTTTGTATTTGAAATCGTTGACTTGATTCTTGGGATCCTCTAATCTGCTGTTCAATCTCTGTATAATATTATTTATTTCAGTCAGTGTATGTTTAGATTTATTGAGGGTCTCACTAAATTTATCGGTGGATTCTAGAAAATTCTGAAAAACCTTAAAACCATAGTCCCGAACTCTATATCCAGTAGTTTGTTTTCCTCCATTTCTGTCATTTGTGACCTGTTTCTTCATCTCTGCATTTTGGCTGCTTCCCTGTATTGATAGAGTGACTTTCTGTTCTAGGTGTCCTATAGGGTCCAGTGGCTCAGCCTCCCTAATTACCTGAAGTTGACACTCTTGGTGCACACCTTTGTGAGTTGTGTGCGCTGTCTTGTTGTAGTTAAGCCTTGATTGCTGTTGGTATCACTGGGAGGAATTGACCTCCAGGCCAGTAGGCTGTGAGGACCAGTTGTGTCTACGGTGGGAGAACTTCTGTGCTGGAGGCACCCTTATGAAGGAGGACTTGATTCAGTGGGGCTTTGGCACTCACTGAGTCTGCCCCTTGAGTGTGTCTCTTAGGGATGTGAAAAGTTGTAATCTGAATGGTCTCACTCTGGCCACTGGTTATACTGGCTCTTGGGTCTCCAAGGAGGTGTAAGATCAGCTACTGCCTGAGGCCACCCAGCAGGAGCTACAGAGAGATCTGCAGATTCTTCCTCTTTGATTGGGGTTTGGAGGTGGCCAGATGAGGTGCAGCTATGAAGCAAGGCCAGCTGCTGTTGCTGAACCTTGGGCCTTCTTTTGGATGCTCTGGGGTTCTCTGACCCAGCTGCAGTTAGACAGGTTTTTAGGCGGAGAAAAGCCAGGCCATTCATATGCAAAAGTGTCTGCTCACAGCTTGGGTGGGGTTGTAAATTGAGTGGGGTGGGATCTCAAGGAATCACCAGAGCAGAGCAAACAGCAATGGCTGCTAGTCAGCCCTGCCCTGGAGAAGACCCAGGTCTCTGTGTCCCGCAGCCCCATGCAGGAACAATGACCACTGCAAGCACCTCTGCGAGAAAGCTGCCCTCACGTTCTGGTCCGATGCCCGACGGTCCAGTTTCTCCCTGTATGAGTATGAGTCTCCAGATTCTCGCCTCTCCCTCCTGATTGAAAAAGACAACAGCGTACCCAGCTGCCAGCCCCTTTCACGCACCTCTGTACCTCTGCACTGCCTACCGGACTCAATGTGCTTTTCTCTTTCCTTCTAGTTGTAGAATTTCCTCTCAGCCAGCCTTCCCATGGTTCTGGATGATATTTGTTTTGTCTTTTAGTTGTAGTTTTAATGTGGTTGTGTGCGGCAGCAAGTTCAGGTGTTTACCTATGCCGCCATCTTGGTTGTCCAACTATGTATTATTAAAAACATTCTAATTAAAATGTAAAATGAAAAAAAGCAGAATGAAAAATTGAATACAATATTATCCCAACTTTGGCTAAAATATCTGTGAATATGGATTAAAAAGCTTAAAGGAAACTCACTAAATTATTACTTGCAGTTATCTCTAGGTGGTAGGGTTTCAGTAATTTTTATTTGATACTTTATACTTCTGTATTTTTAAAAATTTAAATAAGCTTACCTGCTTTTATTAAAACAAACAACAGAAGATGCTATAAATAAAAGTCTCCACTTTAAACTTTTTGACCATGTGAGGGATAAAGATTCACGTTCCAGATTATTCAATGAATTGCTGTTTATATTAGTAAAAAAATGGAAATGTCTGAATGACTAACATATTGGAGAACAATTAAGTTATAATGCATTTATATGCAGCTAATACATGTTTTCAAAGAGTGGAATATAGAAAACACTCATGTATAGTAAAAAGGAAGACAAAATTATCAAAATGTTAGCAGATCATAGGTGGTTTTAATCTTACTACTTTCTGCCTTTTTTCTGAATTGTCTACAGTGAACATGTATTACTTTATAATCTGAAAAACATTATTTTGAAAAAAAGTATAGTATAGGGAGAAGGAAATTGACATTTACGGAGGAAATAAAAGGTATCTGTAATCACTGCTAGAGGAAATATGTTAAGGAGTTAATGAAATGTAAATTATTATTAAAGCAAAGGCTGAATTTGATGTAATTAGGCAAGCCTGTTTAGTTTTATGTCTTCCAGCAGTGCACCCTGGGCTAGCAGCAAAATTAGGGAAAGTAGCTATAGTCATCTAGGATTAGTAGTATTTGGCAAAAGGTCAGACATTTGTGTTGCTGGTCTATCTCCACAGTGAATGTGAAGATTTTTTAAAATATATTCTTATTGATTTCAGAGAGGAAAGCAGAGGGAGAGAGAGAAACAAACATCATTGATGAGAGAGAATCATTGACTGGCTGCCTCCTGCACGCCCCCTACTGGGAATCGAGCCTGCAACCCAGACATGTGCCCTTGACCGGAATTGAACCCGGGACCCTTCAGTTCACAGGCCGACGCTCTATTCACTGAGCAAAACCAGCTAGGGCTAAAGATTTTTTTTAACTAAAGTTCTAAACAAATTATATTGGTAGTTTTTAATCTATCCCCATGCCCACTGTCCTAGTTCAAGCCCCCATTATTCTTACTTAAACTTACTGACTGCTCTTCTTGCCTTCATTCTCTTTCTTCAAATGATCTTTTACATAATAGCATTCTCTTTTGAAAGCACCAGTCAGATCATGTTAGTTTTTA
Organism: Murina feae; assembly: GCA_004026665.1. NCBI lineage: Eukaryota > Metazoa > Chordata > Mammalia > Chiroptera > Vespertilionidae > Murina > Murina feae. Next base: position 17,572 of record PVJC01004309.1, read on the forward strand.
TTTCCAGAACCTTGTGTTTGTTCTCCATTGCATTAGAAAGTCTAAACTTTTACCCTACCCAGGTAGCTTAGTTGGTTAGAGCATCATCCTGATATGCCAAGGTTGTAGGTTCAATCCCCAGTCAGGGCACATTGCAAGAATCCACCAATGAATGTATGAATGGGTGGAATAACAAATAGATGACTGTCACTGTCTCTGTCTCTCTGTCTCTCCGTCTCTCCTTCTCTCCTTCTCTCCCTCTCTCCCTCCCTTTCTCTCTTCCCCTTTCTCTCTCTCCCCTCCCTCCCCCCCCCATCTCTAATTAATTTTTAAAAATTAAAAAAAAAGAATGCATAACCTTCTAAGCTACAAATTTAAGGCTCTTTTTGATCTGCTCTCAAAGTACCTTTCTAGCCTAATCCCCTACTATATCACCATATTTTTTTTCTCTATCCTCATCATCCTACCTATCCTTTCCTAAATATTCAAGGCTTAGCTAACACTCCATATTTTTGCTCCTGCTGACATCCTCTAAAACAGCGGTCACCAGCCTTTCAGACCTCATGGACCACCAGTGGTCCGCGGACCACCCAATTGGCAACTGCTACTTTAAAACATAAGGAACAACCTCTGAACTTGATGTTAAATCACTTATATTTCTACTTTGGTTCTGCTCTTTGCAGGTGTCCATGTTACCTTTAATATGTTGTTTTAACCTCTTTGAGCCTTGATTTTTTTCTTTATCTTAATCTCTCTATCTTCAAAATTTTAATACCCAACTCTTAGAGTTGTTAGGATTCATTCAGATAATGAATACAAAAGCATGTTGTAAACTAAATTCACTGCACAAAAGAATGGCATTATGATTCACCTACCTCTGTCAGGATTCTTTTGACTTCCAATAACAGAAATCCAACTGAAAATAGCTTAAACAGTGAGGAAGCAAGTCTGGAGGTAAGGCACTTCCAGGGGAGGCTAATTCAGCAGCTCAGTAGTATCATCATGGTCACAGGGTCCTACCATCTTCCTGCGTTGCTATTCTTTATCTGTTCCCTCAAGTTGGTTTCCCTCATAGTCCTCCAGTAGTTACTACACTCTCAGGTGTTCTATGCAAACAACAATGTTTGGAGGCAGGGAAAAGGAAGGTCTCTCTTAATATGCCCTTTTTAAGAATGAGGAAATCATTTTAGAGCCTCCTCCTACCCCCTCCCACAATAAACTTTCCCTCATGTCTAAGGATGAAAATTGTAGCACGTGCCCATCCCTAAACCAGTCATCACTGGGAAAGGGAATGAGTTTGTCTTGATTACCTTAGACTGACCATGACCATCCTCTGGTGCTGGCTCCTACCTCCCATGAAGTAACAGATGCTCAGAAAAGGACAAAGTATGGACTCTGTTAGGGAGGGGAAAGATGATGGTAGCACGACATTCTTCAGTTAATGATCCTAGTTTGTTATTTGTTAGGTCAAGGAGGTAAAGACGTGATAAATAACAGATTCAGCATAAATTGTGGTTTGCTTTTGCTGGATCAAGATTTCAATCAAGCATCATACAAAATGATGAGAGAACAGATCGAGTGGGAAGCTTTTCTTTTGCTAGCTTTGACATTTGTCTTTGTCTAAATAGGTATGCAGTGGAACTGATGAAGACACTGATGATAAAAATGCACCATTTCGACAACGGCCATTTTGCAAATATAAAGGACATACTGCTGATCTCCTTGATCTTTCATGGTCTAAAGTAGGAAATTTTTATTTGGATTGTATGTTAATTCTGTGTGACTATGACTATAGGATAAAAACAAATGCTTTATTTCTATGATTGTCATACTGTCAAGTATTTAAATGTTCATATATATTTTGTGGGCTCTATATACAAATTAATTAAACTTAAAAAATGATGTCATACTAACTGGAAGATATTAGTTCTGCACTGACCACCATATCAGTCAGGGCTCTCCAGAATAATACAACCAAGAGCACCTTTATTTTAAGGAACTGGCTCACACAATAGTGGGGCGAGGCGAGTAAACTTTCTTTTTTACTTAATTAGATTCTAAGCCCCTCAAGAGTAGGAACCAGATCTTATTTACTATGGTTTTTCTTCAGTATCTAGCATAATTGGCATTTATAGTGGGTTTTCTTTTTGTTGAAGATTTATTTTGTACCAGGTAACAAGAATTACCTTATTAGCTCTTATAATGATAAATCTACGAGGTAGACAATAGTTCATTTTGTAGATTAGAAGACTGGGCCTCTGGCCTCTCCAATATCACAATATTAGTTGTGGTTAGAACTTAGATTTGAATCTAATTTCTTTTACTCCCAAGACTATACTTAGTTTAATAAAATTATTTAACTTTACTTATTCAGTAAGTATTTATTGAACAGAAATCTCTTGGCATATTAGAGCTAATCTTAACATATCTTCAGCATCTTCACTTCTAGGGTTGTCTTCATATTTTCGTCTACTTCAAGCAATGGACTATTGCAAGCATTGAATAAAGTTAGTTTTTTTTAAGGGTCAGTCTTTTTAAAAATATATATTTTTATTGATTTCAGAGAGGAAGGGGGAGGGGGAGAGAGAGAAACATCAGTGATGAGACAGGATCATTGATTAGCTGCCTCCTGCACACCCCCTGCTGGAGATGAAGCTCAAAACCCAGTTATATGCCCTTGACTAGAATCGAACCTGGGACCCTTCAGTCCACACAGGCTGATGCTCTAGCCACTGAGCCAAACCAGCTAGGGCGAATAAAGTTAGTTTTAGTGAACAACAGACCATAGTTTTTTTGTTATTGTTTTGTTTTTGCTTTCATTGTTTTGTCGTTAATCCTCGCCCAGGGATATTTTTCCCACTGATTTTTAGAGAGAGTAGAAGGGAGGAGAGAGACAGAGAGAAATATCCATGTGAGAAAAAGACATCAATTGGGTTGCCTCCTGCACATGCCCCAAACAAAGCTGGGGATCAAGCCTGCAACCTAGGTATGTGCCCTTGACCAGAATCGAACCCTTCAGTCCTTGGGCTGACACTTTAACCACTTAGCAACCCAGCTAGGGCTAATAAGTTCAGTTTTCATATAGTTGTTATTAACAGGAAATATAACGTAAACTGCACATACTCTTCAAAACTTTCCTGGAACTAAGTAGATCTTGAAAATAAAAATAATTGTTATTAGATTTTTTAAGACTTTTTAAGTTGATTTTTGAGAGAGAGAGAGAGAGAAATGGATGTGAGAGCAAAACATCAATCCACTGCCTCCTGCATGCCACCAGGGATGGAGCCCAAAACCCAGGCATGTGCCCTGACTAGGAATGGTACCAGCAACCTTTCAGTGCATGGGACAGTGCCCAGCCAACTGGGGCTATTATTAGATGTTTTAAAATTATTATAAATCTTTCAAAATTCTGGGTTTTTTTTCTATTGTTTGTTTTCTGTTTATATATTTTTTTAAGTTTTTCTTTTGCAAAATTCTGTTTTTTAATGGCAATAAACACCATTTATATGAAACTAGGTAAACCACATAAAATATATACCTTATAAACTAGCCCAAATAGCATATGTGTATCAATACACTTACATATCCAAATCAATATTTATGCTTAGTTTTTCTACATTTAAAGATGTAAGATTATTTAATTGCTTTAAATAAGTGACAAAGCATCTGGTTGTTTTCCATAACATGTATTCTACTGAAGCACTCTACAGAATAGTGTAGTGGTCAGAGCCTGGACCTAGAGCCAGACTACCCACTCTGCCACTGACATGTTGTGTATACAAATTATTTAACCTATTTGCCTCAGTGTCCTCATTTGTAAAAAAGAGTAATAATAGAACTACTTTGTAGGGTTGCATTATAGTGCTAAGAACAATGTTTAGCACATTGTAAGTACTCATTAACTGTCATCATTACTTCAATTTGTTTAGCACTTTTATGCATACCAAAGAATATTAGGATCTCACTGGGGTTTTCACATTCAGTGTAACTTATTGATCTCCTCTTAAATAGATTGTGTTTAGAATTTAAAGAGCTCTGATAGCTGGAAGCCTTTGACAGATAGATGTTTGGTTTCTGGATGATGGGCCTTCACAATGCCTAAATCAATTATGTTAACCTCTTCTAGCTTTGAAAATTCTGTGATCTATTCTGAAACATTAGACAACTTCTATTCTCTAATTTTCTTGCCTACAGTGTGACAGGTACACAATAACTTTTCATTTCCATGCTGCATTATAGGGTAATATTTTTTAAGGCATTTTAAATGACAGGGAATCCATGTGAGTTAAAATTCATCTGTATCATCAATGTGAAAGTAACTGAACTGAAGTGACAATTAAATAAGTAGATGCCTTATATTCATACCTAAGTTACAATATAATTTCAGAATAGGTAATGTGAAAAAGTCTTGGAATCTAAGAAATAATGATATTTACGTTATTTCCAAAAAATGGGATCTTCCAAATGAATTAGATAATCTTTTGTTATTTCTGATGCTGTGTATAACAATACTAAAAACAAAACTATTGTGGTACATAAAAACTGAAAGTTCATTTTTATTGTATACATAGTTTTTCTCAGATGATGATAAAATAATCAATGGCATTTTTTCCGTAGAACTACTTTTTGCTCTCTTCTTCGATGGATAAGACAGTCAGATTATGGCATATTTCCAGAAGAGAATGCCTTTGCTGTTTTCAGCATATAGATTTTGTTACTGCCATAGCTTTTCATCCAAGAGTAAGTAATTGTTTATACATGTTTTGTTATACTATAAGGAGCGTCAGAGAACCAGGCTTCTCTGGAGGGTAATTAGTGTATTAGTCAAACTGCTTGACTGATCAATCAAATAGTGTATTAGCCAGTCTTGTGGGGGTTGTAGTAGTAGTTTAATTGGCATCATTTTCAATGTAGAAAATCCTTTACTATCTTTCCTCTGGAAAGAAAGTAATTCATATGATTTCAACTAAAGGAGAAAAGTCTACTAACATGGAATTGCAGATTACCCATGTAGAATAGAGCCATCACATACATAAAACTAAATTAGTTTTAGTTCTTTGCAATTCTATAAGCACAGGGAAGTAGCATGTTGATTCTGCTTCACTAGCTAGGTGAAAAAAATGGAGTCCTTAAGCTGACCCTAGTTGATGTATGATTACTTTCCCTCTCCTTTGTTGATGTATGATTAAATTTCCAATCACGTTCTTATCTTTATACTAGAGGCCTGGGGCACGAATTTGTGCACCAGTGGAGTTCCTCAGCCTGGCCTGTGGGATGGGGCCGAAACTGGCTCTCTGACATCCACTGAGAGGTCCCAGATTGTGAGAGGGCACAGGCAAGGCCGAGAGACCCCACTAGTGCACGATTTGGGGCTGGGAAGGGATGCGGGAAGTTGGCCAGCTGGGGAGGGACCATGGGAGTGCTCCAGGGCTTCTCTGGCCTATCTCACTCAGTCCCAATCGGCCAGATCCCAGCAGCAAGCTAACCTACCAGTTGGAACATCTGCCCACTAGTGGTCAGTGCACATCATAGCAAGTAGTCGAGTGGCCTTAGCATATCATTGGAATATTACACTTTGATTAGTTGAATGGACAACTGGACACTTGGCATATTAGGCTTTTATTATATAGGATGTTAAGTATCCTTTGTCGTTTTTTACTTTATTTTTATTGTTGACACTATTATAGATATCCCTCATTCCCCGCCTTTTGCCCAACCAGCCCTCCCTCCCTCTGGCCATCACCACTCTGCTGTCTTTTTTTTTTTAATCCCCACCTAAGGATATGTTTTTCATTGATTCTAGAGAGAGGGGGAAGGAGAGGGAGATGGAGAGAAAGAAACATCAATCTGTTGCATTTCATACACACTCCCACCATGGCTCAAACCTACAACCTGTCTGTGTGCCCTGACCAAGAATCAAACCCACAACCCTTTGGTGCTCAGGACAATACTCTAACCAACTGAGCCTCTCCTTCCAGGATTGTTGTCTTTTTAATGCAATGTTTCAATTGCATTCACATTTCTTCCTCTTTTTTCCCCAGATTAAGAGAGAAGAGTGACTATTTGTTTCCCTCAATACAATTTCCCTCCCTGGGCAAGCTTATAACATAGGCAATAGTAATTCTGAGCCTTTAAAAGACTTAGTTAAGAACTTTCAAAAATTAAAAATATTAAATATATGTAAATACCTTATCAGTTATAACTATCAAGCATGTTGAGGCTTCTTTCAAATAACACCCTACCTTTCACCTAGTATTATAATAAAAGGATGGATTTACCCCAGTCAGCAACTGTGAGCAAAATCCTTTCCTGTACCTCTACTTTAACTATATCAGTCGAAAGAGAGAAATTATCTATGTAGTACATTATTATTAAGGTTTCTCTTTGGTCAGTAATTTTTCTATATTTTTATTTCTTTTATTTTAAAAACTGAAAAGCCCCATTCCTAAAAAGTCTATTGACCTAGAGAGTTTTTGAGACTCTAGGGAAGAATGGGGTAATACTGACATTTTCTTAGGAAGTATAACTCTATTAAATGTTATCTGGAAGGAAGATAGTGGAGTTGTAAAAGAAATAGCAAAATGGAGGTACATATGTACATATACACGTATGTATGTGTGTATATACGTATGTAAATAAAATTCTGAATGGTAAGGCCAAGCTTTTCTACTGGTAGACATTGAGTCAAGCCTACTATACCATAGCCATAAAATAACCAGTCTGTGTAGATTATCCTTGACAGGCTTCAGAGTTGGGTAAGAAGAATCATTTTGAGGGGAAAACAATCTGGTTTTTGTTTTGGCATCCCAATTGTTTTATCTGATCTTAGAGAGAGGGAGGGAAGAAGGGAGAGAGAGAGAGAGAAACATGGATGTGAGAGAGAAAGATTGATTGGTTGCCTCCCACTTGGTGCCTTGACCAGGACCTGAACCTGACACCTTTTGGTATACATGATGACCCTCCAACCAACTGAACCACACACAGGCTAGAACTATCTTTAATTCTTATGTTACCAAAAATTAGGCCAGCTTAATGATTTTATTTTACAGCAGGATTTTTCAACCTTGGCACTGTTGACATTTTGGGCTGGATAATTCTTTGTTTTAGAGGGAGGGAAGGCTATTTTGTGCATTCTAGGATGTTTAGCAACATCCCTGGCCTCTACCAACTAGATGTCAGTAGCATCCCACCCACCCATCCCTAAGTTGTGACCATCAAAAGTGTCTTCAGCCCTGGTCAGTATGGCTCCATGGGTTGAGTGTCATCCCATGCACTGAATGGTCGCTGCCTCAATTCCCAGTTAGGGCACATGCCCCATTTGTAGACTCAATCTCCTGTCAGGGTGCTTGAAGGATGCACTGATTGATGTTTCTCTATGTCCCTCTCTCTCTTCCTCTCCCTTTCTCTCTCTCTGGAATCAATTAAAACATATTTTTTACAAATGTTTCAAGACACTGCTATATGTTCCCTGTGGGGCCATATTGCCCCCAATTGAGAACCCCTGGTTTAAAACTGAGAATTTGATTGAAAATTTGATTAGTAAAGTGATTCTCTGGTGACATGGTGTCAGAGTACCAAAAATTGGCTGGTTCTTTGAGCTAACTGGCATTACTCTTTTGTCCAGTTGTTAACATGTGTCCCAGAGAAGGCTATGGACAAATGTATCATTATAGGATGGATTTTCCCAAAGCATGTTTCTTGAAGGTACTAGCCCTGCTAAATGTTCATATCCTGACCCTATACCAACTCTCCACAAAAAAGTCCATGATTAAATAAGCTGGAAACTGCTACCTACTTTATCCCCCTTTTGGAACTGAGAATCTTGTTTAATTTTCTGTAACCTGAAGTTTTTCAAATTTGATCACAGAACCCTTCTCCTACACAAATACACATTTCAGCATGTTATCTATTAATATCCATACTTTGAGAAAAGCAGTTTAAGGATATGATAAAGTGATCACAATGTCATTTCTCTAAAATGAAATACTGTGTTTTCTGTTTTCTTCCTTTTTTTTCTTTAGAGAGAGAGAAACATCAATGTGTAAGAGAAACATTGATCAGTTGCCTCCCCTACACACCTCAACAAGGAATCAGACTTGCAACCTTTTGGTGTTGCTCCAACCAATTGATCCACACTGTCCAGGAAAATACTGTGTTTTCTCGTTGTTATTTTTTAATACATTTTTACTGATTTCAGAAAGGAAGGAAGAGGGAGAGAGAGAGGGGAAAAAAAACATCAGTGATGAGAGAGAATCATTGATTAACTGCCTCCTGCACATCCTGCACTGGGGGTCAAACCCACAACCTGGGCATGTGCCCCAATTGGGAATCAAACCACAACCTCCTGGTCCATAGGTTGATACTCAACCACTGAGCCATGCCAGCTGGGCCTAATTGTTGTAATTTTTAGTGAATAAAGTAATGTGTACTTGAATAATACTTTTAAAATGATATCTACAAATGTTTAAAATATGAATACTGAGTTAATGAATTGATTTAATGAGTTTTCTTGATGTGGTAGAATGAAAGCTTTCTAAAATTTTGTCACATTTTTAGGATGACAGGTATTTTCTCAGTGGGTCATTGGATGGAAAGCTCCGCCTTTGGAACATACCTGACAAAAAAGTGGCTTTGTGGAATGAAGTAGATGGCCAGACAAAATTGATCACAGCTGCAAATTTCTGCCAGAATGGCAAATATGCAGTGATTGGGACATATGATGGCAGGTGCATTTTCTATGATACAGAGGTAAATGACTATCTTGTGTAAATTATGTAATTGAATGATTAGTAAAACACTTTTGTGGTTTTGAATAAGTTGTTGTAGCCCTCTGCACTTTAACTGCCTTATCTGTAAACTAGAGGCCTGGTACACAACATTTGTGCATTGGGGGATCTTTCAGCCCAGCTTGTGCCCTCTCACAGTTGTAGTTCGGGACCTCTCCCTGAGCCTAAGACAGCATGCAGACATCCCCCGAGGGGTCCTTAGCACTGCTGTGGAGGCAGGAGAGGCTCCCACCACCACCACTGTGCTCACCAGCTGTGAGCCTGGCTTCTGGCTAAGTAGCACTCCCCCTGAGGAAGTGCACTGATCACCAGGGGGCAGCTCCTGTATTGACCATCTGCCCCCTGATAGTCCGTGTACATCATAGTGACTGGTCGTCCACCATTCACTCAATTTGCATATTAGGGTTTTATTATATAGGATTGGGGCAAATATTACCATGTCTGTGAGTTTTCAGATGACCTTTGAGGTTCCTTCTATTTCTGATCTTTTAAATATGTGATTTCTTTTTAGCATTTGAAATACCACACACAAATACATGTCCGATCTACCAGAGGACGCAACAAGGTTGGAAGAAAAATTACTGGCATTGAGCCTTTACCAGGAGAAAATAAGGTACTAAGTATTCAAAACCATCTCTCTCCATACTATGTTTAGTTTTCTGAAAGTTAGTTCTTAATATCTTGGCTAAGAATATATTCCCTTTCTCATGGGATACTGCTTTTTCTAGTTGTGTATGTGTATACACCCTTTTTATAAATTATAGCTTAACTTAGATTAAAAGATTATATATTTAACTTTTCCCTTGATTTATTTTTAGATACTGGTAACCTCAAATGACTCCAGAATCAGACTATATGATCTTAGAGATTTGTCACTTTCCATGAAGTATAAGGGTTATGTCAACAGCAGCAGCCAGATCAAAGCAAGTTTCAGGTAAATTGGCAATGAGAAATTCCCAAAAGAGATCAGAACATTTCTCCCGCATTTCCATTTTCCATTAATCTACTAGGCCTTATGTCTATATTGTGTTTTTAGTTTCTTTGCACTTTTACAACTGGTATCTCATGCTATCCTCATGCAATACTTACAATCCATCTGTACAATATTTAGAGTTATAATTGCCCCTATTCTATAGACAAAGACACCAAAACCCAGTAAATTAAGTAATTTGCCTAAAGTCGGCACTAGTCGGTGCAGAGCCAGGATTAGAAGACTCCCAGCTCTAGAATTTGTGCTTTTGTACTTTTATGTGACTTTTTTAGAGGTAGTTTACCACCCACCCCACTCATGAACTTGATCCTTTTAGGTATAGAAGCTAATAAAGCTTTTAACAGCCTGAAATACAGTGTTCTATATTTACACCTTTACATATCATTATCATTTGAATTCTTAGGGCTCTGGAGGCTCTCTTGAATTACTGCCTCTTTTTAACCCTCTTTCTTTTAGTCCTTTTTTTAGAAATTCTTCTATAATTACCAGGTACAGTAGTCCCCTCTTTATCTGTGGTTTTGCTCTCTGCAGTTTCAGGTACCCATGGTGAACCATGATCCAAAAATATTAAAAGGAAAGTTACAGAAATAATAAGTTTTAAATTGTGAATCATTCAGGGTAACATGATAAAACCGTGTGCCTTCCCTCCAAAAACATGAATTATTTCTTCGCTGAGCATATCCATGCTGTGTATACACAATAACATTTTGAGAGAGAGAGATCACATTCACATTACTTATTACAGTACGTTGTTATAATTGTTCTATTTTACCATTGTTGTTTTATCTTTTACTATGCCTAATTTATAAACTAAACTTCATCATAGGTATCTGTAGTCATACACTGCTTAACATTCTAAGAAATACATTGTTAGGCAATTTTCTTGTTGTGGAACATCGTTGAGTTCACTTACGCAAACCTAGATGATATATCCATTACTCAACTAGGCCATATGGTATAACCTATCACCCCTGGGTCACAAACCTGTACAGCATGTTACTATGCTGGATACTATAAGCAATTATAGCACAGTGGTAAGTATTTGTGTATCTAAACCTAGAAATGGTACAGCAAGAATAAGGTGTAAAAGATTAAAAAATGCTATACCTGTATAGGCACTTACCATGAATGGAGCTTGCAGGACTGAAAGTTGCTCTGGGTAAGTCAGTAAGTGTGAGTGGTAAGTGAATGTGAAGGCCTAGGACATTACTGTAGACTTTACAAACACTGCACCTTTAGGCTACACTAAATTTATAAAACATGATATTAAATCAAGCCCACAAGAAAATGATGCAATGAAGAAACTCCATAAACTCAAGATATAAGAAGCTGCTACCAGTGTAAAACGGCATACTGTTTCACAGCAAAAGTTTTCTTATAAGTAGAAAGAGTACACTCTAAAATTATGTTATAATGTATAGTATAGTAAATAATAACTCAGTAACATTGTTTATCATCACTATCAAGTATTAGGAACGGTACATAGTTGTATGTGCTATACTTTTATATGTCTGACAGGACAATTGGTTTCTTTATACTAACATCACAAACACATGAGTAATGTGTTGCACGAAAACACTGCAATAGCTATGATGTCACTAGGTAATAGGAAATCTTCCACTCCATTATAATCTGAGGGGCCACCATGGTATATGAGGCCCATCATTGACCAAAGCATTGTAATTTGGTGCATGACCATATGTATAGGAAAAATATAGGCAATATAGGGTTTGATACTATGTGTGGTTTCAGGCAACCATAGACGGTCTTGGAATATATCCTTTGTGGAAAAGTGGGACTATTATAATTACTCAGTAAGTTAATTGGTAAAATACTCTGGTTCTCTCTTTCATCTCTTGAGGCTTTCCTCCTAGTGTGGGTTAGCCGTAGCACAGTAACCTAGAGCTTTAATGAAAATATTAATGCTTCTGGCCCCCATATCAAACCTACACTGTCATAACCTCTAGAGTGAGAATAAGAGTCTATAGTTCAACAAAATTCTTCCGGGTGTTTTCTGCAACAAAATTCTTCTGGGTGTTTTCTTCAACAAAATTCTTCTGGGTGTTTTCTTATGTGTTTTAAAGTAAGAAGTTCTGATAGAGGGAAACCTAAAACATTACTGAGGTGTTTGTTTTTCTTCTCCAAATTTTAGCCATGATTTTACTTACCTCGTTAGTGGCTCGGAAGATAAGTATGTTTACATCTGGAGTACTTACCATGACCTAAGCAAGTTTACTTCAGTCAGGAGAGATCGTAATGACTTTTGGGAAGGTATTAAAGGTAAGTAAATGCCTACTCTTATGTGTCTTTTATAAGTGAATAAAGTTAAAATGAATAAATTTAAAGTACAGATGTACTAGAAGCAAATTTGTATAGTATAGACATTATTTCAAAGAGGCTGATACACATGCTTTTTCTTTGTGTTTGACTTTGTTGGATATTTCCATGCCAAGGAAGAACTTGTATAAAATTTGAGAAGTCATGGGATCTCAGAACTTGTATATGGTATTTTCTTTTAGAAAATGTATTTGTGTTTTAAATAGTTTGTAGTTACTTATATGTTAGTTTTAAAAGATATTTGCATGTAACACACACTATTGTATTTTTGCATATTTTACTCTCTGTCTTGATGTTTAGAATTGGATTTATTAGTTATCATGAAGTAAATTTTTCCCCCCAGCACATAATGCAGTTGTTACATCAGCCATCTTTGCCCCTAACCCAAGTTTGATGTTGTCTTTGGATGTGCAATCTGAAAAGTCAGAAAGTGAAGATGCTGAAGTTTTAGATACCATACCCTCTGGTAGGTACTCATATTGTATTTGTCCTACTTTTTATCTAGTCAGCATTTTGTAACCTAATTGAGCTAATATTGGGTATTGTGAGGTTTTCATAACTCTGAACAGTATTTTTGTTTACAACATAATGATTGTAAGATACCAATTTCTGAACATTTCATTAACATAGTTCTTGCAAGTTTTACTTCTTAAATTCACCCAGGAATTAAAAATGAAAAATTTGAAAGTTCTTAATTTCTTCTATGGGCAGCTATTTTCCTGGAAGAAACATAAACAAAAGCATGTAAATACTAATTTTATTATGTTTTCTTCTACTAGACTAATTTCTGTGAGGACAGAGACTTTATATCTCTTATTTGCTATAGTGCCAGTGCCTAGCACAGTGCTTGCCTGTATATAGTAGCTGCTTAATAAACATTTGCTGAATAAATGAATCAAACCAAAATGAAAGCAGTGTTTTTTTCTACTTGCCACAAATTTATAGTTTCTCTTAGGAAGCTATTTACAAGCCTGTAATTTCTTGCCATTTATAGCATATGCTTTCAGAACAAGTACTAATTCTAGCTCTATAAAATGCTCAGATTAGGAAGTGAAAAGAAGCCATCGAGTAATATTGTCAATTAAGTAAAAAATGGTCCTTAGGAGTATAAAACCATGTAAATTTGGACCAATTGCTAATGAAAACAAGTTTGTATGATTAAAATCACTTGCAGAAGAGTTCAGTAAATGTGTTTTTTCACTTTAGAGACTACAACCAAGCCTTTTAGAAAGTTGTAAAGCCACAGCAATACAGTGTACAAAAGGTCTTCTAAAAGTATTGGGATGCTTAAAAGTTATTTCCCCTATGGTGTTATTTGCCTTGTACACTATACTAAATATACTATTTTTTCTGTCTGTTAAGAAAAATTTTGACAACAAAGCTGAACTCCAGTCTAGCACTTTTTTAAATTACAGGATCTAAAAATAAAATGACACAGAATTATTAAACCTTTACTAAGTGCCTGTTTGGAAATATTTCTTTTCATTTTATTTTTTTCTAAATCTATCTTAAATTTGTTTTTTTTTTCTTTTTTCCCAGTTATCTTTTAACAATCGATACATTTCCCCTACATGTTTCCCAGAAAATTCTAGCTTTTAAAACAATTTGAGGAAAAATGAAAAATACTATTCTTTGAGCTTCTTTGTAAAGAGACACAACTTTTAATGGGTCATGGTTAGATTTGTGTTTGTTTTTTGTACCTATAAATGTATGTTCTAAGAATAAATTCTTAAACCCAGGGTATGATATGATAAATTATATCTGATAGCTCTCTCTTTAGTCCTGATGTATTTGTCAATGTAAACTTCAATTTTCCTCATGTGTAAAATGGTGAAAATACCCAGTTTACAAAGTTGTGATAAGAGTTGAAAATAACATATATAAAGTGCCAAGCAAAAGCCTGGCATGTAGTCAACATTACCATTATCATCTTCATTATTATCGTATATGATGAATTATTTTTTTCTCCAGCCTTTCTCATATCCCTAAGTCCTTTGCTGCTGCTCCTGCTGCATAGCACTACTTTGAGATATGCCTCGAGAATAGGAAGGAATGTTCAAAGTCTTAGGATATGTTTTAGCAAATCTAAGTGAAATCATTTTGTATAACTCATCCTGTACACAGCTTAGCAGTTAAAGTTTATATTATTTTCTTACTATTCAGTCCTTAAATCCACAGATGTTGTCTATGCATAATAAAATTAGTTTACACTGAATTTTGTTTGTTACATATAACAGGTAATACAAGAGGTAAGCATTTGTTCCCATTCACCATCGCTAGTTACATAGCTCTTCAGTATGGACTGTAAAGGGAAAAGGTACTGTCAGCATTCACAAATCAATCATATGTACTTCATTTCATGGCAGTGTGTTCTGCTGTGTAATAAACCTTGCTATCAGCCTCATTAGAGAACCTTGTTAGCAATAGACTTGCCCAGCCAGCACTCTAGTCTCCTGTCACGAAATGACACATTACACCACTTAGAGGCCTAGGCCACCTGGGAGTAAATACAGGCCTCCAGGCTCCAAGGGACTGTAATCTACTCAAGTCAGGGAAAGACGAGGTAAGTGGAAGTGAACCTCAGAGAGGAGAGGTACAGGAAGAAGAAAGGATTACAGGATTGAGCCAGGAAAGAGAGACATAAGAGGCAGAGAGAGGATCTTCTGCCCCAAAGATCATGAGCATGTGACAATTGTTAACAGCCGACTTAATAATGCCTTTAAATCAACTAAAAATATTTTTGATGTTTTTAAGGTATTATGAAGACAGATAATACAGAAGTTCTTCTCTCTGCTGACTTCACTGGAGCAATCAAAGTATTTATTAACAAAAGGAAAAATGTATCTTAATTTGAAATGCCATTTAAATAAATATATCAGTAACTTTCTATATGTATCAGAATTGAAAAAAATTATAGTGTTTTAGGCTAACATCCTTTTTTTAATTTTTGTTGGAAGATGTTCAAATATAATATATTTTTTGAGAGGCAATGTTAATGATCTAGTAAACCCTGGACTGATAGACTAGAAAGGAATGTGGCTAGAATAACATTGCCAAATATTAGGCTTTACATTTGTTATATTTGTGTTTTTGTTATATAATTGTGAACATGCACAGGTTTTTGCATGAAAATATATTAATATATTAATCCCATGTGTGTGCCTTTTGGTTACATGCACTAAATCTTAACAGAGTTAAATTATTTCAATGGCTCTTTTGGCCTCTTACTGGGGAAGGAGTCTTATTTCTAGCTTAAATAATTTCTTTTGCACAAAATTTCATTTTTAAGAAAAGTGGTATCTTTTGACTGAGTTATTGTTTTAAAAATGTTATATAGGTTTTCAGTAGGTCAACAACCATGTGTAAATGGTTTTTATAAATTTCTCAATTTGGAGATAAGATTTTGTTTGTGGTCTAAATTGTGGACTTAACGATTCTTTTCTTTGTATGTATATATATATAATTTTTTTGCCACACTGGAGCACAATGTTTCTATGTAAAGATTTTTTTCATTCTTTATCCATGAGCACCAGGCTTTGCTCACTTAAAAAAAATTAAGCCTCATTAAGGAGTGAGTCTTCTTTTTTACAATAATGTAAAATTGAACTGTTTACATTTTTTTAAAACATTGTAGTTTTAAAAACTAAGCTGTTTTGTTTTGTGTTATTGAACTTGAAAGCCTTTGTAAATATTGATGTAATAATGTACCAATGAAATAACATCTGGGGCAATGGTACCCTGATCATGTCATTGATGATTAGCATATGTTTCTGAAAATTAAATAGTTTATTAAAAGTTGGTTGCCAACACTTGCTAAAAATGTGACTTTATTTTCAGGTGACATTGATAATTTGAGAAATGCAAGGCAAAGTCTTATTTTATAATTTGATTTTTAGCAAGCATAAGGCCAGATTTCAAAGCTCTAAATTATAGTGCATTAGCTACATACCTCTGAGAAAAAAAGAAAATGTAATTATGGTTCTAAAGTGAACATTGCTGAGTTTATCTATATGCTTAAATGTTTTTACTACATTTGTTTTCAGTATGTAAGCAAGAAGCTGGGGAGCCATGATCATATCCTTGTTAATCAGCATGGTCTTGGAGTGGTCTGGAATTTGTAGTTACTAATCAAATATTGTTTGCCTAGGTTTTACCCCTGTGCTGATTTCTTCCTCCTATCAATGCTATACTATCTTTTCCCCCTCCTCTCCGCTCTCCTCACTCCCCTTTTCCCATCTCTGTCTGCTCATTCTTCTGTATTTTACCCAACAGTTGGAGTAGTTATGCCATTGGCTTTCTAGCCAGTGTTTTGTTTTGTTTGTTTGTTTGTTTGTTTTTTGTCTCATGGTCTGGATTGGTCTAGAGTTTCAAAGAACTTGATGTCCATAGGTCTTTGAGGCCACTCAGCTTTCACTGACTTCTTCCTGAGGAGGACTTGTAGTCTGCTGTGGTGCTAGTCATTTCAACTGCAGATAACTGGGGTGTTGCCAGATGACTATTTCTAGATAGGTTTTATGTGGTTTCTTAAACAGGCAAAAAATAATTGGGATGCCAGCTTAAGAGAATAATACTGACACTTTCAAGTTGAGTCTTAACATGCTTGTCATCACTATATAAATACACTATAAAGTTACAAGTCAGAAAGTGAAATTGAAAGGTAGCATCAAGATGTATACAAAGACAAACTGAACAATATTCTTCCCAAAACTGAATGTTAGAGACTCACTCTAATAAATGATGTGGTATTCTAGAAAGGACCACAGATTCTAGAATGAAATAAACTTGATTTTGTTCCCTCTATTAGCACATTCCTTGGACAAGCTATTTATCCTATATTAATTTCCATTCCCTTAACTGTAATATGAGAATGCCTAACTGAAATTATAAAGATTTACTGAGAAATTGTGTATGTATAAAGTTTAGTGCCTACACAATGGCTGTAGTACTCAACAAACATATATTTTTAACTGCCTCTTCTGAATCCCTGAGTCCCCTACTAGATGGTGTGTGTGGGTGTGTGTAAGCACTTTCTAGATATTGGGATTTCATGAACAAATAGCATTTTAGAGATTGACACAGAGCACTGACAATTTTTTGCCAGCTCAACACTTTTTAAACTGCCAGCATCTACTTTCACTTCTTCAAAAAAGAGAGAACATTTTAGTACTAAAAAGAAAGTCAAGTACAATCTTATCATCTTAGAGCAAGAAAATCATTTATTAAAGTGAATAAACAGATTTTGAAAAAAAATAACCATATTACCTTTATTTTCCAATTTCTCCTTTGGTTAAAATTTTATCATTGACTTGGTGTGGAAAGCTGAGAACCACTATGCTAGATGAAAAGGTTTAAAACCAAATTTCATTAAAAGTTTTTTGAAGTTTTTTTCATGGTGTGTCTTTTTCTTCTTATTTACCTCAATTGGAAATGAAATATGAATGACTCAGCATAACATAGCATACCGTTTTCTCTGGTCCTCAAATTATACAGCTGGGCAGTGACTTTTTTATTCTTTGAAATATATGTTAACCTTAATATATCCACCCCCAAAATTCCATTTTTGAGAGTCAGAGGCCAGATCTCTCCCACTGATGTGAAAAAATCAAATTATCAGAATATTTTTAAGTACCTTTATTATTGTGGGGATTCAAGTTAAAGACATTTTGGGGATTTGCTATTCCCCTGTAAGTTTTCAAAGAAAAATCATTTCCAACTTCACTGGTTTCTAGCATCCTGCCTTATATATTAAGCAGATGTTTATTGAACACCTACTATGTACAGTAAGGTGACCAGACATCCCCCTTTTGGTGGGACAGTCCCGATTTTTAACAATTTGTCTCACGTCCCGTGGCATTTTTAAAAAGTCCTGATTACTCTTTGTAATATTTTAAGTAATAATAAAAAAAAAATACACCCAACCCCCCCACCCCCTCACCCCCACCACCCGGTCAATGGTGTACCACTTTAAATCTGGTCACCTTAATGTACAGAGCACTGCTGGGACTAGAGAAGAATAAGGCCACATCCCTATCCCAGAAGCAGCTTACAGTCTGGTGGAGAAGATGGCCACAGAAATAAAACGCTTGGAACTGTCTTATGGCTATGGCCTTAGAAATGCCCCTTCTTGCCCTAACCCCTATCTGCTCTACCCTTCCTAGTAACTCATGGCAGCCAATTGATTCTAAAGCCAATCTTTGTTCATCTAATATTACAAGTAGCAAGGGTAATGTGGGTAAAAGTTTATGAGTAAGCCATAAGTAAGGCAGAGAAAATGGAGCACTTACCCTGTCAACATTTCCCCTTGTCTCCTGCCCTCCTCCCACCCTAAAACCATTGTCTTATTTCCTCCAAAATCCTTACTGTCTTCTGTTTTGAGCTCTCTTGACCAAGAATCATACCCTCTACCCTTTGGTTCACAGGCTGATGCTCTAAACACTTAGAAACACCAGCTGGGGCTATATGTTAATCTCTGTATATACATACCTGTAAATATTTCTATGTAATTATATATTAAATTAGAGGTACTAATGCCACTAACTCTAGCCATTAATACTTGCTTCATGCTAGCTTCCTCTTCTTGCTTATCACTAACATCCAGTAGTAGAAACCTGACTCCCACCACTTATAATCCATTTACTTATTTGTTCAATCCCAGCATAACATATTCAGCAGTTTTAGAATTGAACTGGTACCTACCTGAGAAATAACTTTTCTAACTAGAGTACAGTGATTATGTTCTTTATGTTATAGTTTCCAGTCAAAAGACTTTTCCATAATTACTTAAATCAGTGCCTTTTCCCCTCACTCACATTACCTTGTTAATACTATATTCACTAAATTTTTACTTCTAATAAAATCTATTGGGATTTGATAACATACATAGCCATACTTATTTAGTAAATTATTCAGTAGGTAGCTTTTTGGCTTGCTTTCAGATGCTTAGCACTATCCTGAAGCAGTTTTACAGTTCTGTCCTGTTGCTGCACTGAGGTTTCACTCACTTCACAAACATCAAGTGTTTAGATTAAGATTCCTTCTAATTCTAATGGTCCATATGCTTGTCAGCATTTCTTCAGAGGCATTGTAGCTAAGGATTTACTCAATTTCTTGTTCATTTATTTACTCAACAGATATTATAGAGGACTTGTGACTTGCAAAACACTCATAGTTTATGCCCCCTGCAAAGTCATAGTCATTTGAGCTCTGTTGAAGTCAACCCTGGGAGCTCACTTCCAGAGATGAGATTCCTGGAAATAGAATTGACTCCCAGAAGAAAGGGTTTGAGTAACAGTTGGATCACTCACCTTTCCCCACATATCTGTAAGGCCAACCACCACACCCAGATGTATCAACTCTTCCTTTTTTATACTTCCATAGTTTCATTTGTTTGAATCTTGAAAGTTTTTCACCTTGGTAAAGAATAACTAATAAAACTGGTATTGGTTCGTTTTCCTTATCACTTGGCATCTATCCTATCTAATAAAAGAGTAATATGCAAATTAACTGTCACTTCATGATAAACACGGTGGCGCCCACAGCCAATAAGGAGGGAATATGCAAATTGACACAATAAAGATGGCTGCACCAGCTGGAGCCACAAAGCTGGCCAGAGAGCAGGCAGGAAGGTTTCCTGCCTGGCCGGAGAGCAGAGCGGGTGAGTGGGCTGGAGTTTCCAGTCTTTTTTGTCTCTGCAGCCCCTGGAGCGGAAGCGAAAGCCCAGAGCACAGGGAACACCAGGAAGTGTTGCGTGATCTCCTAGGCACTGTAGTAAAGTCAGCCTGGAGCAAATTACTGTTGCGGGTGGGGGATGGATAAAAAGCAAAGGTGAGAGATAAGTAAAGTCAGAGTGTCCAGGAAAAATTAAAAGGAACATATCCTGCACTTCTAGAAAATCTCCACCAAAGGGAAAAAAAAGAGCTCTATTATTCTGTGAGCACCAAACCAAACTGGGCTGGGGTCTCACATGATTCACTCATATGATTGCAAAGACAGACAAAAACTTCACTCTTTTTTGTAGCCAGGCAGATACAATGCATGACATGCACATTTTCATGGAAGAGGACTTAACAGCACCATTTGCTATACACCCTTTGGTAAGTCACCTTTTTGGTGGCCATCTGTGTTAGTTAATTGCCATAATCAAGAGTAAAAATTAAAATTTTTCTATCTCTATGACAAGCAGGTCCTTACAGCTTGGAGCAAGGCAACTATAATAATAAAAGTGTCATATGCTAATTAAACTGGATAGCCAAACAACTTTCTGGACATCATTCCAGGCGTCCTTCTGGATGAAGCTGTGGTGGCAGGGCCAAGACAGAGGTGGTTAGGGGCAATCAGGCAGGCAGGTAAGCAGTTGGGGCGATCAGGCAGGCAGAGTGGTTAGGAGCAATCAGGAAGGGTGGCAGGCAAGTATCCTGAATTGTGAGAGGGTGCAAATAGGACCTCCCCCCCAACTGTGCACAAATTTTGTACACCAGGTCTCTAGTCCTATCTAATAAAAGTAATATGCAAATTAAGCATCACTCCATCACAAAGATGGCCACCCCCATAGCTACAAGATGGCGGCGCCCAGTCTGGCTCAGCTCCACCACTGAAGTGGTCAGGCCTGTTAGCCAGGCAGGTGGCAGGGAAGGCGGGGTGCCCAAGGGGCAGAACAGGTGATCAGAGGAGGCTGGGGGTCCCCTGCCCAGGCCAGAGGCCTTCATGAGAGGCCTCAGGCATGAGCAAGGGCAGAGCTGGTGATTGGAGGGGTATGAGGATGCCCTACCCAGGCATAAGGCCTTGGCCAGAGGCTCAAGGGTGGAGCCGGCAAAGCAGGGGTATGTGGTCTCCTGCCCAAGCCTATAGCCTTGGCCAGAGGCTCAAGGGTGGAGCCGGCAAAGCAGGGGTATGTAGTCTCCTGCCTAGGCCTGTAGCCTTGGCCAGAGGCTGTCAGTGGGGCAGGGGTGGAGTCGACAATCTCAGGGCCTGGGCAGGGGACAGCCGGTGATTGGAGGGGCAGGAGCAGAGCCTGTGATCGGAGGGGTCTGGGCACAGGCGGAGCCAGCAATGCAGGGGCCTGGGGGTCCTCTGCCCAGGCCTGTAGCCTTGGCCAGAGGCTGCCAATGAGGCAAGGGTGGAGCCAGCGATGGTAGGGGGCAGGATCAGAGCCGGTGATCGCAGAAGCCTGGGCTCTGTGAAGCTGGCGATCGGAGGGGCTTGGGGGGTCTTCTGCCCAGGCAAAAGAGTAATATGCAAATTAACCCTCCATCACAAAGATGGTGGCAGCCAGGGAGCTGTAGCAAGGCAGGAGGCTTGCATTGCCCCAGCGATGGAGGAAGCCAATTCCCACCTGCCCTGGGGGCCCTGACTCAAGGCAACAAAGTTTCAATTACAGAAGGTAAATAAATCCAAGATACTTGCTTCCAGGCAGCGGCTTTGAACGGGACCAAGGCAACAAAATTTCAATTATAGAAGTTAAATCCCAGATACCTGCTTCCAACCCGCAGCATGGCCAGCCTGATAATGGGTGCCAGCCTGAAAACAGCCCTCAGCCCCTCAACCAGGCTGGCCAGGTACCCCAGCAGGACACCCCTCCCTGAAGGGGCTGTGGCCAGCCTGCAAACAGCCATTAGCCCCTCACCCAGGTTGGCCAGGCATCCCAGTGGAGACCCTTCAAGGCAAACCAGCCGACCCCCACCTGTGCACCAGGCCTCTGTCCTGTATAATAAAAGGTTAATATGCAAATTGACCCTAACAGTAGAATGACTGGCCACTGTGACAAACACAGACCACCAGGGGGCAGACTCTCAATGCAGGAGCTGCCCTCTGGTGGTCAGTTCACTCCCACAAGGGGAGCTCTGCTCAGCCACAAGCCATGCTGATGGCTGCCAGTACAGCGGTGGTGGTGGGAGCCTCTCCTGCCTCCTCAGCAGCACTAAGAATGTCCAACTGCAGCTTAGGCCTGCTCCCTGCTGGCAAGTGGTCATCCCCAAGGGCTCCTTGGCTGCCAGAGTGATGTCTGACTGCCAGCTTAGGGGGAGCGGGCCTAAGCCAGCAGGTGTACATCTCCCAAGGGGTCACAGATTCTGAGAGGGCATAGGCTTGGCTAAGGGACCCCCCCCCCAAGTGCACAAATTTTTGTGCACCAGGCCTCTAGTCCTATCTAATAAAAGAGTAATATGCAAATTAGGCATCACTCCATGACAAAGATGGCCGCCCCATGGCCACAAGATGGCAGTGCCTATAGCCACAAGATGGCTTCCCCCATGGACACAAGATGGCGGTGCCCATAGCAACAAAATGGCTGCCCCCATAGCCACAAGATGGCGGTGCCCAGTCCAGCTCAGCCCCGCCACTGAAGTGGTCAAGCCTGTTATCCAGGCAGGTGACGAGGGAGGCAGGGGCCCCAAAGGGCAGAACAGGCGATCAAAAGGAGCTAGGGGTCCCCTTCCCGGGCCAGAGGCTTTCACTAGAGGCCTCAGGCATGGGCAAGGGTGGAGCCGGTGATCAGAGGGGGCAGGAGCAGAGCTGGTGATTGAAAGGGTATGAGGGTGCCCTACCCAGGCATAAGGCCTGGGCCAGAGGCCTCAGCCTTGGGCAGGAGCAAGGCCAGAGATCGCAGGGTCCTGGGTTCTGCAGAGCCAGCAATCAGAGGGGCAGGAGCGGAGCCTGCGATCACAGGGGTCTGGGCACCGGAGGAGCTGGTAAAGCAAGGGTCTGGGGGTCCCCTGCCCAGGCCTGCAGCCTTGGCCAGAGGCTGCCAGTGGGGCAAGGGCACAGCTAGCGATGGCAGGGGGCACAATCAGAGCCGGCGATGGTAGAGGCCTGGGCTCTGTGAAGCCGGCAAGTGGAGGGGCTGGGGGTCCCCTGCCCAGGCCTGAATCCTTGGCTAGAGGTTACAGGCCTGGGCAGGGGTGGAGCTGGGATCAGGGGGACAAGGGTGGAGCTGGTGATCAGAGTGAACTATAGAAGAAACACCTTTTCTGACTGCTCACTGGCTAAGCTCCCCATATGCCACTGGTAATATTCTTAGTAACTTGGGTAATAAGAATTCAAAAAGGCATCTAGGGTTTTTCCACCACACTCCTGGAGAAAAAAAATGAAGGTCCACTGCTGGAGGGCTAAGAAATGTTATATCCTGCCTTAGCCGGTTTGGCTCAGAGCATAATGCCTCAGCCTGCTGACTGCAGGGTCTGGGTTCAATTCTGACCAAGGGCATGTACCTAGGTTGCAGGCTCCTCCCTGGCCGGGGCCCAGGTCAGGGCATATGCAGGAGGCAACCAAAGTGTTCCTCTCACTTTGATGTTTCTCTCTGTTTTTCCCTTCTCTTCCACATTCTCTAAAAATCAATGAAAACATATTCTCAGGTGAGGATAAAAAAAAAGAAAGAAAGAAATGCCATATACTGTGAAAGACACATCTTGAAAATGCCTACAGAAAGTTGTCATTTCTTCATGGTGATGGGACTGGAGTCTGTGTTGATGAAAACACCTTGGTGGTTGTGGTGACTGGTGGTGGCTGTAGCAGTGGAGTGATGGGGCTGATGGCTTCCCCTCATTAGCCTGGTCGCCTCCCACAAAGGGATCAGGGAACAGGCCTAAGCCATCAGTAGGACACCCCCTGAGAGCTCCCAGTATGTGAGAGAGGGCAGGCTGGGCTGAGGAACCTTCCCCCCTCCTAGTGCACGAATTTCATGCACTGGGCCCCTAGTATATATATAAAAGCCAAGTGACCAGAACAACTGATTGCTATGACACGCACTACAGCAGTCAACTCGTCTGACTGGGGCCCTGATCGGGTCCCCCCCAACATGCCACAGCCCCTCCTCTTAGCCAGCCCAGGTCCCAATTGCCTCCCACCACCCTGATTGGGGGCAGCACTAGCCAACCAACTACCCGTGGCCCCTCCCCCCTGTTGGCCTGGCCCGATGGGTCCCCATTGGGGCAGGTCAGCCGGACCCTGCCCATGCACGAATTCATACACCAGGTCTCTAGTATTTTAATAATTGAGTATAAAGAAAATAGGGCACTGGAAAAATGTTGGAAAGTGCCATTAAGGAAAAAAGAAAAGCAGATATGGGAGCTAGGAAGACTCCAAAACAAACTCCACAGACCTCACTTTTTTGTGTAGGGTATTCTTAGCTATATCACTGTTAAAGGTTGTGTCAAGGTTACTTACCTGTAGTATTCAAGGTTGATGGTAATAAATTGGTAACTCACAGGCCAGCTCCAACAAAACCAAAACTACCAGAGGCAGGTACTACTGGTCCCAAGTCAGAGCATCCCTAAGCTTCATTGCAGAAATGTCACCTACTCCTGAAGCTGGCTATATTGGGCCCATGGCAACTAGAAACCCTAACAGGGCCAGGCCTATCACTTGTCTCACCCAACTGCCAGGACAGATCAGGCTTTGTCCTAATAATATCTTTATGTTCATGCTGACATTGTAACTTCTGATCTATGGCATCAGAATGGCACACTCAGTGACTGAGTTCCACCCTTAGAATTTCTAATTACAACTGACCTTGCCCCAAATCAGAATATTGAGAAGCATTTTCCCTAATGTTTTCCCCCAAATACATTTATCAGCTGGATCAGTAAATATTGTCACCTCTAGGTGGTACTCAACATTTAAATCATTACAGTGCTTTTATTCATTACCTGGATGAGAAGACCAAAAGCTTAACTTAAAATTTCCAGGAGAACAAAGACCTTAGCTTTTCATCATCTCTATTGTGGGGAGTAGGGAGGAGGAATATTGTAGCAGATGCTACTACTTTGCTTCTCCTGGGACTAGATCACAGAAGGAACCAAAAAGTAAGAATGAACTGTATTTCACATATTTTAGTGAGCCATGAAACTAACCTAAATTATTTATAAAACAAGTGTTTACACCCTAACTGGTTTGGCTCAGTGGCTAGAGCGTTGGCCTGCGAACTCAAGGGTCCCAGGTTCGATTCCAGTCAAGGGCATGTATCTTGGTTGTAGACACATCCCCAGTGGGGAGTGTGCAGGAGGCAGCTGATCAATGTTTCTCTCATCGATATTTCTAACTCTCTATCCCTCTCCTTTCCTGTCTGTAAAAAAATCAGTAAAATATGTATTTAAAAAGCAAGTATTTACTAAAGCAGTGCAAATCAGATTTTCTAAAAATGTTGAATATGAGTAAAATTTAACTTAAATTGAATCTTGCTTTGGTAAGTCAGAGTCCATAATCAGGAGTCTTCTAAAAGGTGAGTCTGGGGGAAGCAAAAAATAAAGGCACACTTGCTCTTAATGAACGTGTGTGTGACAAGAACAGACCCCAAAGTGTAGGAAGGAGGAGTGCTGACACTGCAGAGGCAGTAGCAGTTAGGATTGACACAGGTGGCAATAGTGGAAAGTTGGTGGAAAGCCTTCAACCCCCTCCCCGCACCGAGAATGAAAGTGAAATAGATACAAAAGGCAGAAGAGATTCATTTCACTTCATTGTTGATTATTATGGATTGACTCATAGAATGTGTAAGACAGCTGATCACAGGGCCTTGCAAGTATGAGGTGCTCAGCAAATGCTCAATCTGAGTCTGCTGCACTGCACAGTACAATGTGAAAAGGGCTAGAGTAATAGAAGAGAAATTGGAAATTGTGTGGCTTCTTTTGCTCTATTTTTACTCTCACATAGACATTCAGTAAATCAAAGGAATAAACCATGTTGAGGCTGGGTTCACTCAGCCAGGCTTTCATGCATCTCCATTAGGGAACATATTTATTTTAAGCTTATAAATGTAAACAAGTACATGAAAGCATTCTGCTCTCATGCATTCATGTCAAGAATGGGACATTTTGTTTCTCCCTTTTCAAGGTCCTCTCCCTTCAGTCTGATCGGACAGCACTGCTCTGTTTGTGGTCTGATTGTTCCACCTTCTCCAGAAGCACCTGGGAGCTTGTTAAACATGCAGACTCCCGGGTTTCACTGAATCGAAATCTCTGGGAGAGGGGAAGGAGGCAATAATCGATTTTTAACAAGTTTCTAGGAGATTGTTTTGTACTCTAAAGTTTTAAAATCCCTGAGCGAGGGATGGAAGTTCAAGCAGCTAACTCATTTGGGCAAAAGAGAACAAGTAAGGCCATGGATTTGCTGAAGCCCAGCAACCAGAGATGGGTGTGCTGGTAAATGTTTAACAGCTCTCCAAAGGAGAGCCCCAGTTTCCAGCATTTGCCATTTTCATCTTGTAAATACTTTCACCACAGCAAATTTCAAGCTACCGGTGTGACATCATCTGATGTGGGCTTGAGAAGACACGCGTAGTAGTACATGTTATGTAACTTTGCCACCAACCAATATAAATCATCTCAAGATCATAAATAATAGTAAAATGTAGAAAAATAATTAGGAAGTGATGTGTTGTCTTTATTATACTTTGTCTTTATTATAATTTATAATTTAATTATGACTAACAAATAGCTTGCTAAGTTAATGATTGACCCTCACAGGTGTTATAAGCTGGAACCAGCACACCAGGCCTGCAACCATTCTTGAAAGACGCAAACCTCCTTTGGCCTGGAGACTAATCTTCACACATGAGCAATCTGTTTGGCCACCCAGAACCTATCAGGCAGCTATTTTAGCCTCATTTAGAGATCTGCCCTGCAGCCTGAGATAAGAAAAAAAGGCCACATGTGGTTGGGCATGTGTGTATACCTGCAGGCCGGAGGCAAACTGTCCTCTGCATCTTATACTCTAGCATCAAGTGGGGTGAGGGAAGCAAGTGTGCTTTGAATGCCTGGGCCTCACCTCAGACTTCCTGAATCAGAATCACAGAAGTCAGGCCCAGGAATTTGCATATTTACGAATTTATCAAGCAATTCTGCTAAGAACTAAAATTTGAGAATCCTGGGTTGGAGCAGCTGTAGTTAAAGATAAGTACACTTTCCCTGGCTAGGTGGCTCAGTTGGATGGAGCCTCATCTGGTACACCTAGAGATTGCGGGTTTGATTCCCAGCCGGAGCACATACAGAAGACAACTGGTGGATATTTCTCTATCACATCAATGTTTCTCTTTCTCCCTGTCCCTTCCTTCCCTGTAAAATCAATAAAAATGTGTCCTGGTGTGAGGATTAAAAATAAATAAATAAAAGATATGACGATAGCTGTCAAGTTATGGTATGAATCTTATGGTATGTGAAATATAAGCTGTTATTAAAAAAATAAAATTGGGGCCCTAATTGGTTTGGCTCAGTGGATGGAGTGTCAACTTGCAGACTCAAGGGTCCCAGGTTCGATTCCAGTCAAGGGCATGCACCTTGGTTGTGGGCACATCCCCAGTAGGGGGTGTGCAGGAGGCAGCTGAATTGATTTTTCTCTCTCATGGATGTTTCTAACTCTCTATCCTTCTCCCTTCTTCTTTGTAAAAAATCAATAAAATATATACCTGAAGGAGCAAGGTCTGGTGAATATGGTGGGTGGGTTAATACTTCCCAGGCAAGATCTTTTAACGTGTCTTTAACTGATTTTGAAGTGTGTGACGGTGTGTCATCATGATGCAAAATTGCCTTGCCGTGTCTTCTGGCACATTCTGGTTGTTTTACGATCAAAGCATGGTTCAAATTGATTATTTGTTGTTGGCAGCGATCAGTATTAACGGTTTCACCTGGTTTTAGAAGTTCAGAATACACCTCACCTTCCTGATCCCAGTAAACGCAGAGCATTATCTTCTTTCCGAAGCGATTTGGCCTTGCAGTCAATGTTGATGGTTGACCTGGATCAACCCATGATTTTGTGCATTTGGGTTTCTCAAAATAAATCCACTTTTCATCGCCAGTCACAATTCGATGCAAAAAAGACTTTCTTTTGTGTTGTTGAAACAACATTTTACTGATGACTTTTCGGTTTTCCATTTGTCTTTCGTTCAGTTGATGTGGCACCCATTTTCCTTCCTTTAAAATCTTTCCCATTGCTTGTAAATTGGTCGGAAATTATTTGCTGAGCAATGTTTAATCTTTCTGCAAGTTGTTTTTGAGTTTGACATGCATCTTCATCCAATAATGCTTGTAATTGTTGGTCTTCCAACTTTTTCACTTGACCTGGACGTTTTTTGTCTTTCACATCGAAGTCATCACTTTTAAAGCATTTAAACCAGCGTTCACAAGTATCTTGAGATGGAGCATGTTCACCATAAGCTTCCCGAAGTATAGGATAACTTTCAGCAGTACTTTTCTTCAAAATAAAGTAATGAATTAAAACTTCCCACAAATGCTCTTTTTTTTGGTATGAAATTTGACAGTTTTAAGCATAAAAATACCTATGATGTTAATACTTTCAGAAAATTTGACATATGAAGTTTTGAAGCTTGTTGTCAATACAACAAAACAGCAGACATATCAAATCACATATATCAACATATATGTAACTCCACCTATTGAAAAAAATCGGCCTTATTAACCAGTACACCTAGTAATTTCAGTTTTCTCCACTAGAGGGTAGCTAGAGAAAGGAGATGAGCCTCAAACAGTTACTTGTATAGTTGTATTTTTTGTAGCCAGTCCTGACCAAAAAAAAAAAAAAAAAAATTGGTGGAAGGAATTGATATTATATGGCAAAAATAAAATTTGGATTTCTGTTAGTTTCATTTGTCTTAGCTACTGTGCTCCTATATTACACAAAAAATTATGAGATGTGTTTTACATTATTTTCTTTTTATTCAATATAATGAGATCAAGTATATACAGACTAAGAAATTTAATCTTTACTAAATCTATCTTCAACCACCCCTTTCCCATTCTTTTTACTGGCATTTCTAATAGTATTGAGAATTTTGATCAGGAGACTTCACTGATTTCCATTTACCTGCTACAAAAAATTCCCACTCTCTGGACAACTTTCTAATCGAGTTAGTTTCCCATTACTCCCCATGAATTATCCTATACCCCAGAGATGCACCTTTCCATAAAAATCCCACAGACATAGCCTTGGGGTTTGCCAGGCTGATCCAGCTGTGGTTTATTAGAAAGAGCCACAAGCTGGAGTCAAAAGATCCTATTGCACAGAACTCTTTGGAGAAATGGCTGATCTCGGGGCTGGCAAGGTAGGCACAACATGAACCTACAACATATTATGCCAGAAATTAAGGAAGTACTCAAAGTAGATGATGGGTTATATCACAAGGACACGAACTAACTTAAAGGGCAGTAGGCCAAATCAGTGACAAATTGAGAACTGAAGTACAGCAAAAGCCATGAGACCAACCAATAATAAACAGATAAATAACTAAATAAATAAAATGGAGGCAACAGGGGCAGATCTTGTTTACAGTAGAGAGTAGAGTGCAACTGCTGAAGGTGAAGGAAGTGCTTGAGTTGAAAAATCAGCATTTTGAAACCATCATGCTAAATACTGGTCAGATAAGAATCATTGACTTTTGGTTAGAAGTAGGGCATTTGCATGGTCTTGCATTGCTTATTACTTGCATAGTAAAACAACTGTAGAGTGAAAACATTGGACAACACCTTGACGAAGTCATCAAATTAACATAACCAGTGAGATGCAGGTAGACAAAGTGAATCTCCAAATGTGAGGCCCTAAGAAGAACCCAGCATCATCTTTGTTGTATTTCAGCTGAGAATGCATCACTTGAATCTAATCATGAGGAAACATCAAACAAACCCCAACTAAGACACCATCTGTTGAAGGAAAAAAAGGGGGGGTGAAAACTGTATTCTTCAAAAATATAAGTGTCATAAAAGACAAAAGAAAACTATGGAAATGTTCGCAGATTAAAAGAAATTAAAGAGACATTACAACTAAATGCATACCTGATCCTAGACTGAATCCTGTACACTGTACAGGAAGGGGGATAATGTGATAAAGGATATCATTGGATCAATTGACAAAATTAGCATACAATGGTAGATTATATAAAATTATGTAAACATTAAATTTACTCAGGTTGATAACTGTGCTGTAATCGTGTTAAGGAATACCCCTATTCTTATGAATCATAGACTGAAGTATTGGGTCATAAATTATGTAACTTATTCTCAAATGGTTCTGAAAAATATGAATATGTATGCTGAGACAGAACACATGGGCAAATGAGTTATAAGGGTAATAATAGGTAGTCTCTGTACCATTCTTATTCTAACCTTTAAGAAATTATTTCTAAATGTAAAAGCTTTAAAAAATATATGTAGTTGCAAATCCTAACCAGGCCCCTAAGATCTCTACAACCACAGGCACCATATATGCCTTCACAGCAGAGGCAGTTACCAATCATAGAGCACTTACCATGGATCAGGCACTGTGGAAAGCATTTTACCTGCATTATCACAGTCTTCAACACAATACTTGAAGAGAGATTTTATCCTGGTTGAATTGATGAAACAGGCTCAGAGGAGTTCAGTAACTTGCTCAAGATCATCTAGTTATTCTGTGGCAGTGTTGAAATTGGAACCCAGGCCTGATACTAATACCCTATTTCCAAAGAAGATAATAATCATACTTTTTCTCTTTTTACAAAGCAATCATTATATTCTAAAATATTATTTGGCTAATTTATTTAACTTTGTTAATAATTTCTGTCTTCCCGGCACTGCCCACAGGGGCAGAGGTCTTCGTCTAATTTGTTTAATGATAGATTCCCAGGCATCTGGAATAATATCTGGCACCTAGTAGGTACTTAGTAATGTTGGATTTGGGGGTAGGGTTGTTTTGTTTTGCTTTGTTTTTTGTTAATCTTCACCCAAGGATATTTTTTTAATTGATTTTTAGAGAGGGAGAGAGGGAGGGGGGGGAGAGGGAAACATCAATGTGAGAGAGACATATAGATTGATTGCCTCCTGCATACGCCCTGACCTGGGCCAGGGACCAAACCTGCAATCAGGTATGTGCCACTGACTGGGAATTGAACCTGCCACCCTTTGGTGCTCGGGCCAATGCCCTAACCACTGACACACAATGGCCGGGGTGGATAATGTTTTTAATGAAGAGTAACTCCTTAGAAATGTTGAGAGGATTAAACTAGATGATGTATAAATAACACATGTATATCCTTTGCCTTGACTTTTGAACAGGTTTGTAACTTTTAAGCAGAGTCCCTATCAGTTCTCTCAAAGCTTTGGGAGTGACTAATCTCTTCTCCTCAGATAACAAAGGTGGAGAGGCCACTACCTTAAGTGCTTGTGATCAGAAGACAGCCAGGCCATAAGGCATACTCTGCTTGCATCTATGAAACACCTTAGAGCTACTAAATTACTGGAAACTTTTTCATAACAAGATATAATTTTAAAATATAGTTTCTGCCCCGGTTTGACTCAGTGGATAGCGTGTCGGCCTATGGACCGAGAGGTCTGAGGTTTGATTCCGGTCGAGGGCATGTACCTTGGTTGCAGGCACATTCCCAGTGGGAAGTGTGCAGGAGGCAGCTGATCGATGTTTCTGACTCTCTATCCTTCTCCTTTCCTCTCTGTACAAAAATCAATAAAGTATATTTAAAAAATTAAAATATAGATAGTTTCTAATCTTTTTTAACTCCTGGACACTGACAAAGAAACCCTTCTTTTCTCAAGAGAGACAGATTTTCCATGCCGTTAGAAATGAAAATGTGATAATAATATCTCCATTCTAGGGGCCTAAAGAGGCTAAAAAATGTTGAGGATTGGTGGGAGGTGGAAACTGAAGACCAGACCAAACAACAATGAGATCTCAGGCTGTCCTTAGTACATCATGCCGACCCCACTTTAAGGAGGAAATAAAAAGAAAAATGAGAAAAAGATATACCAACCAAAGTAAGCAGTAGTCTGTGATTTTCATGAAAGCAGTATCTGCTTTTGCTAAGTTCTTAATCCCAGCCCCTAACCCAGTGCCTGAAATATACAGTAGGTACTCAGTAAGTATTCATAAACTGATGGACTGTCAACTTTGGTTGCAATAACAACCCCCCAAATCTCAGATACAACCACAAATCTTTCTCTCTTGCTTGTGGTTCTGTGGGCTGGCTGTGGGTCTCCAAGGCTCAGGGAGCTTAGCTTCTTAGGCTTGGGTTCAGGTCTGCTCCTCACTTTAGGCGCCACACCAAAGAGAAGCAGCTACCTGTTGCATACTCATCTTTTAATGGGTGGCAGGAATATAAGAAGAAAGCAAACAATACAGAATACTTCTTAAAGCCTCTGTTCAGTATTGATATACTATCATTTGCGCTCATGCATATCAGCCAACTGGAATCATTGCTCAAAACAGTTCACATGAACAAGCCCAAAGTTGATAGAATGGGGAAATATACTCCACCTATTCTGTTAGGTGAATGAACTACAAAGTTGTACAGCAACGCATGCATGCATATGTATAATTCTATTGTACAGAGAAGGTACAGATGAGAATAATAATCCAAGATTACAGACACTCTTTTCTATACACCAGAGCAGAGTAGAGGTGACTGAGAAGACCTGTTTATGTTATTCTGATTATAATTATTCATGTATTTGTGACTTATTTAACTAAGACATTTCTCTTGCTCTGGGTGAGAGTCCTTGAGGGCTGGGATGGTGTCAGGTTTGGCTCATCATTGAACCCCCAGCATGTAGAATAGTGCCTAGAACAGTAGTGGATGCTTAACAAATATCACTGAAATAATGGATGAATAAATGAGTATCTCTGGCCCCAGCCGGTTTGACTCAGTGGATTGGGTGTTGGCCTGTGGACCAAAGGGTCCCAGGTTTGATTCCTGTCAAGGGCATGTACCTCTTCAGTTGCAGGCTCCTCCGAGGCCTGGGCCCTGGTTGGGGCACGTGCAGGAGGCAACCAATCGATGTGTTTCTCTCAGATCAATATTGTTGTCTTTCCCTCTCTCTTCCACTCTCTCTAAAAATCAATGGGAAAAAAATGTCCTTGGGTGAGGATTTAAAAAAGCAAAATCCATGTATAATAAATAAATAGATAGACATATAGATAAATAAATAAGGATCTCTATGTTCCATTAGAGTTTGTGCATCCCCCCACCTTTTCTTTGTAGAATCTCAGAGTATTTCACAGTTAAGTCAGAGAAGTCGCCTTGTAATCATTTCAGAGAACAGAGGTCACTTTAGTATTTGAAAAAACAAATATTACAAAAGGACAAAGTTTACTCAAGAGATTCTAGAAGAGGAATCTACAAGCTGGAATTAGGTCTGACTCTGCAATTACAGAATGCATCTGGAAAGCCTTGATGAGAGGGCTCTCTGATGACCCTTGATTTCTGGCGTTTATCTAGCAAAGCTGTGTAGAGATAACACATTATCCAGTCTTTCACAAAATCTCCAGGATGTAAACTAAGTAGGCAGATGAGAAAAACCCTTTCACAAGCTTTGATGGGAAAAGAGAAATCATTACTTCTCATTTACTTAATCATGTTTAATAAATCTTGAGTTGTTAAATAAAATGGGCCTTATTCTTATTCCCAGTTGACCCCCTGAGGGCTCCCTGTGTGGTCCGACTTAGATGTTCTGTGAAGAACCTGATTGTTCAGATACAGGGAGAAATCAATTGCCTACCTTACAGAGGAGCAAAAATATACCTTTCTATACTTACTACATTTTCCACAGAAATATCTAAAAACAGAAGCGAATGAATGGTATAAGCGTAACATTCCATTGAAGCCTTAAATTTTTTAAATATGTTTTTATTGAGTTCAGAGAGGAAGGAAGAGGGAGAGAGATAGAGACATCAATGATGAGAGAGAATCATTGATCCACTGATCATACCCCCGACTGGGGATTGAGCCTGCTATGGGGGCGTGTGCCCTGATGGAGAATCAAATCTCGACCTCCTGGTTTGTAGGTCTATATATGGCCAAGCCTGAGCCACGTCCTAAGCCACACCGGCGAAGCTGAAGCCTTAGATATTCCTTCAAAAATCCATTCAAATGTTACTTTTTATTCCATAATATGTCCAAATTGGTTGCTATATAAAAATACCATTTAAAAGTACACGTCATCGAGTAAAACAGACTCCCGGAAGATGCTCCTTGTTGCTTTACATAGAGCCCCTTCTCCATCCATCCTACCCGACTCTTCCATAAGCTCACTTATCTTTGAGAAACAAGCCCTTTGATCCTTGTGCTAAAGCTGTTAACCAGATTATAATGTTTAGATCTGCTTGGTGAGACTCTGCCACCTCATACAGGAGGGAATTCTTAAAAAGGATGCCAGAAAGAAGTGGAGGGTCTCCTAAACAAGTGAAAACCAAACAATCAGAATCAATAAAAAGGAAATATTACTTCAAAGGTCTTGGGGGAATTACTCCAGGATCTCTGTTGTGACTGGGATGAAATGAAGCAGTGATTGGCTATGCTTCCCCCAAGGCCTAATTTGGGATGTCACTCTAAAATTGCATGCCTCAAATCCCTACTCCAACAGAAATCACCCAATTTTGTTTGCACAATGGAAATGTGTCTGCACAATATTAGAGAAGAGATGTCTTTTTCTGATTACAAGAGTAATTCATATTCATTATATAACAAACTAGAAAGGGTAAAAATGACAGGGGGAAAAAACTAATGACCTAGAGCAACCCTATTTTAGCATATTTAAAAACTAATGACCTAGAGCAACCCTATTTTAGCATATATATATATATATATATATATATATATATATATATATATATATATATGTTCTTACAGCCTTAACCCGTTTGGCTCAGTGGATAGAGTGTCGGCCTGCGACTAAAAGGACCCAGGTTCGGTTCCGGTCAAGGGCATATACCTTGGTTGCGGGCACATCCCCAGTAGGAGGTGTGCAGGAGGCAGTTGATCGATGTTTCTCTCTCATCGATATTTCTAACTCTCTATCCCTCTCTCTTCCTCTCTACAAAAAAAAATAAAGTATTTAAAAATGTATATGTTCTTACTGATTTGAGAGAGAGAGAGGGAGAAACATTGATTGGCTACCTCCTGCAAGCCCCCTACTGGGAATCAAATCTGAAACCCAAAATCAAACCTGTAACCTCTTGGTTCATGAGTTGACACTCAACTACTGAGCCACACTGGCTGGGCCACTTTTGGCATGTTTTCTTTCAGCTTTTCTTCCAGCCTTTTTAAAAAACACAATAGAGATCATATGACATATGTACACTTATCTTGACTTCATCTCTTATCTAACATTTTCCTGTGTCCATAAATATTCCTCTAATAATATTGTCTAATAATAGTACATTATCCTGGTATTGAAGTGTGCCATAATTTACTCAATTATTTTCTTAAAGTTAGAGATTTAGATTGTTTCCAATTTTTCAGCTTTCTAAATAACACTTGGATGAATATTTTTGTGCACAACTTTTTGTCTGTATGCTTATGGAAGTATCTAAGGATGGAGACTTAAAGTATATGCACATTTTTGCCCAGCTGGTGTGACTCAGTGGTTGAGCATCAACCCATGAACCAGGAGGTCAGGGTTCTATTCCTACTCAGGGCACATGCCCAGGTTTCAGGCTTGATCCCCAGTGGGGTCGTACAGGAAGCTACCAACCAGTAATTATCTCTCATCATTGATATTTCATCTTTTTTTAAAAATTTTCTTTATTGATTAAGGTATTACATATGTGTCCTTATCTCCCCATTGCTCTCCCATTCTCCCCCCCACTCATGTCCTCACCCCCTTGTTGTCTGTGTCCATTGGTTAGGCTTATACGCATGCATACAAGTCCTTTGGTTGATCTCTGCTCCTTGGCCCCACCCTCCCCTATCTTCCCTCTGAGGTTTGACGATCTGATGGATGCTTCTCTGTCTCTGGATCTGTTTTTGTTCATCAGTTTGTGTTGTTCATTATCCTATATAATAAATGATAATATGCAAATTGACCCTAAGGGTGAAATGACCGGAACAACCGGTCACCATGATGTGTGCTGACCATCAGGAGGCAGACTCTCAATGCAGGAGCTGACCCCTGGTGGTCAGTGCGTTCCCACAGAGGGAACTCTGCTCAGCCACAAGCCGGGTTCATGGCTACAAGCACAGCAGTGGTGGTGGGAGCCTCTTAGTTCCACTCCCTGGGTCAGTCACATATCCCCCGAGGGCTCCAAGGCTGCCAAAGTAATGTCTAACTGCCAACTTAGGTCCGATCTCCCAGGGAGTGGGCCTAAGCCAGCAGATGGACATCTGGACATCCGGACATCCCCAAGGGGTCCCGGACTGCGTGAGAGGGCACAGGCCCGGCTGAGGAACCCCCCAAGTGCATGAATTTTCATGCACCAGGCTTCTAGGATTCCATAAATGAGTGAGATCATGTGATATTTATCTTTCTCTGACTGGCTTATTTCACTTAGCATAATGCTCTCTAGCTCCATCCATGCTGTTTTTATCATAGCATAGTATTCCATTGTGTAGATGTACCACAGCTTTCTAATCCACTCATCTGCTGATGGGCACTTAGGCTGTTTCCAAATATTACCTTTGGTGAATTGTGCTGCTATGAACATAGGGATGTTTCTGGTTTCTTGGGATATATTCCTAGAAGTGGGATCACAGGGTCAAATGGGAGTTCCATTTTTAGTTTTTTGAGGAAACTCCATACTGTTCTCCACCAGTTTGCATTCCCACCAACAGTGCACAAGGGTTCCTTTTTCTCCGCATCCTCTCCAGCACTTGTCACTTGTTGATTGTTGATGATAGCCATTCTGACAGGTGTGAGATGGTACCTCATTGTTGTTTTGATTTGCATCTCTCAGATGATTAGTGACTTTGAGCATGTTTTCATATACCTCTTGGCCTTCCTTCTGTTTTCTTTAAAAATGTTTATTTAGGTTCTTTGCCCATTTTTTTATTGGGTAGTTTATCTTCCTTTTGTTAAGTTGTATGAGTTCCCTGTAAATGTTGGAGATTAAACCCTTATTGGTGATATCACAATTCGACATCTTTATTAAACCTGAAACATCTTCAAGCACAAGTTAACATTTCTCTTTCCTCTTCTTTTTGATTACAATGCTTAGGGTGTTGCTCACCAAAGAACCTCATCTCTAATACTTTTTACCAGTCTCAGAAAAGACTTAAATTATTGTTTCACAGCAAAAGAACAACCAACAAATTTCAAAGGCAACCTACAGAATAGGAGAAAATATATGCAAACCACATACCTGATAAGGCATTAATACTAAGATATATAAAGAACTCATACAACTCAACAGCAAAAACAACAACAACAAAAACACCACAAATTATCTGATTGAGAAATAGGCAGAGGAACTAAATAGACATTTCTCCATGGAAGACATACAGATGGCCAAAAGACATGAAAAGATGCTCAACATCACTAGTCATCAGGGAAATGCAAATCAAAACCACAGTGAGATATTATCTCAAAAATGTTAGAATGGCTATTATAAAAAGGTAAGAGATACAAGCTAGGAGAATGTGACAAAAAGGCAATTCTTTTGCACTATTGGTAGGAATGCAAACTGTGCAGCCATTATGGAAAACAGTATGGAGGTTCCTTGAAAAATTTAAAAAACTACTATATGATCCAGCAATCCTACTTCTAGTTATATGACAAAAGAAAATGGAAACATGCTATTGAAGAGATAATTGCACCCCCATGTTCACTCTAGCATTATTCACAATAACCAATATATACAAACAACGTAAGTGTCTGTCAACAGATAAATGAATAAAGAACATGTGGTATGTATATACAATGGAATATTATTCAGCCACAAAAAAAGAAAGTCATTCTGCTGTCTGCGAAATGGACCTTGAGGAGCATATGTACTATGTTCAGCTAGATGAGTCAGACAAAGACAAAACCTATATCAGATAGGTGTGTAACCAAAAAAAGCCTAACTTGCCCGCCCCCCCCCAAAAAAAGAAAGAACTCATGAAAACAGACAACAGTGTGGTGATTGCTGGGGTGGTGGGTTGGGGAGCGGGGAAATGGAGGAAGGTTTAGGGGGATACAGTATACAATACACTATATAAATGATGTGTTGTACAATTGTGCACCTGAATCCTATATAAATTTGTGATCAGTGTCATCCCCAATAAATTCAATAAAAAAGAAAAATTAAAAGTAAATTTAAAAATCTAACTCATAAAACCAGAGAGTAGAATGGTGGTTACCAGAGGCTGAGGTTAAGGGGATTGAGAAGATGTTGTTTATGGGTACAAACTTGCAACTATTAGATAAATAAGCCCTGAAGATCTCATGTGCAGCCAGCCTAGTGATTACAGACAACAATACTGCATTATAAACTTCAAAAGTTGCTAAGAGGCTAGATCTTTACTGTTTTCACCACAAAAAAGAAATAATAATTATGTGATGTGTTACTAGGGTGGTAATGATATTGCAATATATCAATGTATCAAATCAGTGCATTGTACACTTCAACCTTACACAATGTCAATTATTCTATCTAATAAAGAGAGAATATGCTAATTGACCCTCACGCTGTTGCAAAGATGGTGGTGCCCACACCCAATAAGGAGGTCATATGCTAATTGGCTGCCCTGCTCTCAAAGATGGCAGCACCCACAGCCAATAAGGAGGGAATATGTTAACAGACTGTTCTACCCTCAAAGATGGTGGCACCCACAGCCAATAAGGAGGGAATTTGCTAATTGACTGCCACACCCACAAAGATGGTGGTGCCCACAGCCACCAGATGGTGATGCCCAGTCCCCTCAGCCCCCCAGCCTCCCAGGGCCGGTCTGAGGTGCAGACAAGCCTCAGATGGTGGCTACCCAGCCACCCAGGACCACCCGAGGTTCAGGTAACCAGGGCCGAGGCTTGTGCTGCCAGCAGTGGCAGCAGCAGAGGTGTGATGGGGGCATCACCTTCCCCTGATCATCGGGTTGCCTCTTGCACCTGAGGGCTCCCCGACTGTGAGAGAAGGCAGGCAAGGCCGAGGGACCCCCACTCCAGTGCATAAATTTTGATGCACTGGGCCTCTAGTATTTCAATAAAAATAAATTAACTTTTAAAGAGGTAAATTAAGAATAAAAATAAATGAAATGAGAGAGCATTTCAGGAAGCAAGAAGAAACAGTGGAAAATCCCCGAGGTAGAAATAAGTGTTTCATTTTCAGAGGTTCTAGTCAAAAAGATCCTTTTGCTCAGAGAACATGGAAGACATGCCATAAAGGATAGAGGAACAAAGCCTGATATTCTACTAGCATCTTCTAGGGGCTATGGACAAAAGAAGTAAATACTCACACATACAAAATTAGGGTGATTTTTTAATGTAATTTTTTTAGAGAGAGGAAGGCGGGGGAGGGGAACATTGATGTTAGAAACATCAATTGGCTGCTTCTCACAAGTGCCCTGACCCAGGCTTTGAACCAACAACCTGGGTACATGCCCTGACTGGGAATCAAACCCACAAATTTTTGGTGTACTGGACAATGCTCCAACCAACTAAGCTGCACCAGCCAGGGATATAATAATTTTTTAATTTTCATTTTTTATTGAATGATTTTAGAGAGAGGAAAGGAGAGAGAGAGAGAACATCAATATATTGATTGCTCCACTTATTTATATATTCATTGGTTGATCCTTACATGTGCCCTGACTGGGGATCAAACCTGCAACATTGGCATAAGGGACAATGCTCTAACCAATTGAGCTACCTGGGCAGGGATTAAGGTAATACTTTATCGACAGTTTTTTAACATCTCACTTTAAGAAATTTAATATTAGCGTTTTTCAAATAATTGAATAAAACTGATTTTTAAATGGATATACTATAAGGGATTTTATATTTATATTCAACATGTAGGTTTATTTCTAATTTTTCAGGATAATGTTATTCTACATTTTTTAAAAAATAATGTTGTGATTAAGATATCTATCCTATAAAATAAAGAGCTAATATGCAAATGGTCATCACGCCCTCATCCCATCACATTGTAGTGGCTCAGACACTCAACACTGGAGAGAGAGGAATGGGGACCAGCCAGGCACAAATGAGCTCACAAGAGAGGAATGGGGACCAGCCAGGCTGTGGCCTGGGAGAGAGACAATCCACATGCCCCATGGTCCCTGTGGTCCCGGGCACCAGCGGCTGTGTCTGCAGCCCGGGAGAGGGACAAGCTGCCCACTGCGTGGTCCTGGGTGCCAGCAACTGCACCTGCAGCCCGGGAGACCGACAAGCAGCCTGCCCCGTGGTCCTGGGCGCCTGTGGCTATGGCCCAGGCAAAGCTGCGCACGCACAGTCCCCTACTGCTGTGACTGGCTGAGTGTAGCTGGCCTGGGTCCTGGGTGCCTGTAGCTGGCCAAAGGGCGGAAAGCCTAGGTCCCAGGTGCCTGCGACTGGCTAGAGGAGGGAATCCTGTGTCTTGGGTGTGGGGTGAGGCAGAGGTGGTTAGGTGCAAATAAGGCCAGCAGGGGAGCAGTTAGGGGCGATCAGGCAGGCAGGCAGAGGTGGTTAGGGGCAATCAGACAGGCAGGCAAGGGGTTATGAGCCAGTGATCTCAGATTGTGAAAGGCAGTTGGACATCCCCTGAAGGGTCCCAGATTGGAGAGGGTTCAGGCCAGGCTGAGGGACCCCCCCAATCTGTGCATGAATTTCATGCATCGGGCCTCTAGTCTAAAATAATAAAAGAGTAATATGCAAATTAACCATCACTCCAAGACACCTAAGCCATGCCCACCAGCCAATCAGAGTGGCTGTATGCAAATTAACCCAGCCAAGATGGTGGCCAGCAGCCATGGAGCTAGAGCAAACAGGAGGCTTCCATTGCAGCAGCGATGAAGTTGAAACTGCCTGCCTAGCCTCTGCTCAAGGCAACAATGTTTCAATTATAGAAGCCATGGAGCTGAAGCAAACAGGAGGCTTCGTTGCCTGACTAGGTCTCCACTCAAAGAAACAAAGTTTCAATTATAGAAGATAAATAAACCCCAGAAACCTGCCCCAGCCAGCCTCGCTGGGACATTGGGTCAATGGGAGCTGTAGGCAGCCTGCAAACGGCCCTCAGCCCCTCACCCAGGCTGTCCACACCCCCATGGGGTGAGGGTCCCCACTTGGGGGCTTAGTCAGTCTGCAAACAGCCATCAGCCCCTCACCCAGGCTGGCCAGGCACACCAGCAGGTGGACATCACCCAAGGGGTCCCAGACTGCGAGAGGGCACAGGCCAGGCTGAGGGACACCTGAGTGCACAAATTTTTGTGCACCGGGCCCCTAGTATATATATAAAAGCCAGGCAACTAGCCAACCATCTGACTGTCTGACCATCCAACTGGTAGCTATGTGCACTGACCATCGGGGGCAGGTGCTCAATGCAGGAGCTGCCAAGCAACAGCAACTTTGCAGAGTGCCTTCTTGCACTCTGGGACTGCTTGGGGGATGTCAGACTGCCAGTTTCAGCCCAATCCCTGAGGGACTCCACTAGTGCACGAATCTGTGCATCAGGCCTCTAGTTTGTGTATAAGTTCTTGTGAAGCAACAATGTTTAAATTCTTAAACAAAGGTGCTTTTTGCAAAATTAATATATGTGATCTTGATTTTCTTAAAAATATATTTTATTTATTTTTTACAGAGAGGAAGGGAGAGGGATAGACCGTTAGAAACATCAATGGGAGAGAAACGTCGATCAGCTGCCTCCTGCACACCTCCCACTGGGGATGTGCCCACAACCAAGGTACATGCCTTTGACCAGAATCAAACCCGGGACCTTTCACTCTGCAGGCCAACGCTCTATACACTGAACCAAACCGGTTAGGGCTGATTTTTTTAAATCAAAAATTTTTTCAAACACATTTGTAGCTACTGCTTAAATATTTATACCAGTCTTAACAATATTTTCTTATCATAAGGTAGTTTCTGTCCTATGTTCTTTTCTTTCCTGATGGAAGATATAGGGACTGCTGTTACTCTTTCAGCTAAAAGAATTATGAATCTGCAGTTTAGCACTGTGTCAATAAGACTCTGAGTCTGTCTCCTCTTTCTATGTCTTCTTTTTTCTTCTGACAATAAGTATTTGATTCCAGAAGGAGAAACTCTGACCAAATTAATTACAAATACCCATAATGGACAGAGACTATTGCAACAGGCCAACTCTGATGTTGCCAGCCAGTCTATGGATTGATATCATAAGTGTCCATCGGTGTTCCAAATCATTGGCAACTGTTAAGGAGCAGCCTAGGGCAACTTGATTCAGCAGGGAATTATGAAAACAGACAAGAATTATAGGTATGGCCAATACTGAGATTTATATATCTAATAGAAGGGAAGAGAAGCTTCCTTTCTCCATCATTGAGTACTCTACAGTATATCCATGTAGAAAGGCCAATACAAGAGCTCCAAAGGCAGGCTTAGAGAATGTCACTTGCCTTTCTCACAAACATCTCAAACTCAACATGTCCATAATTCAACTCTTGATCCTTTCTCTAAAGTCCTCTGTAATCCCCACTAAGCTTGCCCATATAAATAAATGGCACAACCATCCACCCAATTTGTAAAGCCCCAAATCTTGGCGTCATCCTTGGTTCTTTCTTCCTATTAAGTCCTGACATCCATTCTTCAACAGGTCCTATAAAGTGCTATATCTAAAAAAAAAATCACACGTTGTCTGTATATTTTCATTCTTACTGCTACCACTCTAGTCTGAGCTACTGTAATTCCCTTCAAACTGACCTTCTTGCTTCCATTTGTGGCCCCTACAATTCATTCTTCACAAAGTAGTGATAATAAACTTAGAAAAACATTAAGTTGGATGATATTATTCTTTGGCTCAAAACTCTTAAATGGTTTCTCATTGTTTTTAGAAAAATGAAGGGGTTGAACCTAAAAATCTACAATGTCTCCTCTAGTTGAAAAATAAGTGATCATATCAATAGATCCAGGGGAAAAGTGTCTGATAAAATTCACTACTCATTAATGATAAAACTGTGGCAAGCTCGGAATAGAAGGGAACACCCTTAGGTTGATAAAGAGTATCTACCAAAAACCTTATAGCAGAATCATCCTCGATCTTGCCAGTACTTTAGAAGCATTCTCGTTAATATAGAAATTGTGCCTTCTATTCGACACTGCACTCGAGTGTCTAACCAATGCAATAAGAGAAAAATAAAAGGTAAGAATTGGAAAGGAAGAAACAATGTTGTTGTTACTTGTAGATTACATGATGGTCTATTTAGAAAATCCAAGATAATCCACAAACTATGAGAACACATAAGAGAATTCAGCAAGATTGCTGGTATAAGAGTAATGTTAAAAATAGGTTCTATATAGTAAGAATGACTAATAAAAAAATAAGAGAAAAAAAGATCATACTCGCAACAGGATCAAAGCTATTAAATAATCAGCTTTCTGTTAAGTAAATTTAGCAGAAGATATGCAAAACTTTTCCAGTGAAAATTATAATATGACATTACTAATGAGAGGGTACACCATGCTCAGTAATGGCAAAACTTAATATCATAAAGAGATCAATTCTCCCACAGCTGATTCATAAATTAAATATAATTCCAATAAAAATCTCTATAGTTTTTTTTGGTCAAATTTGATAAGATGATTCTCCAATTCAGGTGGAAACGTACCAATGACCAACACATTTGAATGAAGAACAATATGAGAGGATTTTCCTTACCAGATATGATGACTCATTAGAAAGATCTTAGCAACGCATACCCTATGGCACAGGGATAGAAAAGAGGTTCAGTGGAATGCAACAGAGAAGCTAGAACAGACTCATCCACATATGGAAACATGGAATATGATAGAGATCACTTGACAAGTAAGAGGAAAGAGTATGGACTAGTCATAAATGGTGTTAGAAAACAGGTTGTTCAAATTGAAAGAGATTGATAATATTAGATCACTACCACACACCATGCACAAAGATGAATCCAATGCTAAATACTTAAATATGAAAACAATGTCAATGGTTTTAGAAGAAAATCTGATAACAGCAAATAATCATGAAAATGAGGAGAAAGAGAATTTTTATAAATTGCTGTTCAGCACTGTCCCACCACTTTGAAGAACAATTTGCTAGTTTATGGGAAAGGTAAGGGTGGGCTTGCCTATACAAACTCCAGCAAAACTCTTACATAGATGCACAAGGAAGCATATACAAGAATATTCATTCTGCCCTAGTCGGTTTGGCTCAGTGGACAGAGCATTGGCCCAAGGACCGAAGAAGGGTCCTGGGTTTGATTCCGGTCAAGGACATGTACTTTGTTGAGGGCTCAATCCCTGGACCTGGTTAGGACTCGTGTAGGAAGCAACCAATCTATGTGTCTCTCTCACATCAATGTTTCTCTCTGTGTGTCTCTCCCCTTCCTTTCACTCTCTCTGAAAATCAATGGAAAAATATCCTGGGGTGAGGATTAGCAACAACAAAAAGAATATTGATTCCAATATCATTTGTAATGGTGAAAAACAGGAAATAACCTACAAGTGAATAAGAGAATGGGGAAATAAACTGTAGTATATTCATGTAATGGCATAGTATATAGCAATTCAAAGGAATGAGCCAGAATGTATTAATATGGATAAGACTCAAAATCATCAGGTTGAATTACAAACGCAAGT
Organism: Murina feae; assembly: GCA_004026665.1. NCBI lineage: Eukaryota > Metazoa > Chordata > Mammalia > Chiroptera > Vespertilionidae > Murina > Murina feae. The sequence continues at coordinate 62,115 of PVJC01004309.1, forward strand.
TGTAGGATGATATGTACAATATACCATTTATGTAAATATTTAAAATACACAAAACAATACTATACAGTATATTGTTTATAGATAATTGGATTTGTAGAAAAAGTATAAAACCTTGCATGGGAAGTTATACACAGAATTTAGATAGTGGATTATCTCTATGGGAGTGGGGAATAGGATTGAGGAGAGGTAGAGATTTCAAGTGTACTAATGTTTTATTTATTGAAAAACCTTGAAAATATTTTTTAACATAATTTTATTCGTCCTTTCCCTACTTTTAAAAAATATTTCAGAGAGAAAGGGAGAAGGAGAGAGAGATAGAAACATCAATGATGAGAGAGAATCATTAATCAGCTGCCTCCTGCACGCCCCCTACTGGGGATGGAGTCTGCATGTGCCCTTGACTGGAATTGAAGCCTGGACCCTTCAATCCTCAGGCCGGCTCTCTGTCCACTGAGCCAAACCAGCTAGGGCCCCTGAAAATCTTTTGTACACAGGAGATAGGTGTTAATAAATGCATTGCATTGTAGTAATCATTTTGCAATATGTGTATGGAAGTCACTGTGAGGTATACCTTAAACTAAACTTATAATTGATTTATGTCAATTATATTTCAATAAAAGTAGGATATTAATAAAAAACAACTCTGAAGCCTATATGAAAACATATTAAGACTTGTCATGTCTGAGTGGTAGTTAAGCAGGTATTTATTCTCTGTAGCTTCCTATGTGTTCGAAATATTTCATAAATTCAATACATTTAAAAAAAGAATCAATAAGACTAGGTGAGGCTCCGCATCCTGCGGTTGTCCCTGAGTGTCCCTGCCACCGCCCTCAGCACGGAGCTGAGGGAAGCAAAGCCCACCAGCTAACCAGAGCCAGCGGGCCGCGGCAGGCCGGTGGCCATCCTGGAGGCAGCAGTGCTGGAAATACCCGGAAGGCCACACGTGGCCCCAGCAGCCGCTTTGGCGGACAGTGGCTCAGTGCAGGGAGCAGTGTTGGTAGCCACGGGCCCCATGTCTACTTTCAGAGCCCCGCTGGGGCTGCAGGCGAGGGCGGCACAGAAGAGGAGGGTCTAATGAGGTGTTAAGGGAAGGTCAGGTCAAGTGCGAGGCAAGGAAGTAAAGAAATGCCTTAAACTTGGAGGAGTGGATCCTGAAGCAGCTCACTCTATGACTGCTGGAAGCTGAGATCCCTGAGCGGGAGAGTTAATGAAACAGGGCTGCCAAAGTCACGGTTGAGTTACAAGATGAGAGGCATGCAGAAGCTGAGCACACCCCAGAAGAAGTAAGGGCCCTCAACCCAGGTGAATGGTGGTCCCCACAGGACAATCGCTGCCCCCTGACCTCATAGCAACAGCAATACCAGGAGACCCAGCAGCCTGGCCTTGTGCCATGAACAGGGCTTCCTGTGCCCCTGGCTTAGGGGCCTCTTCCCTACCCACTGTTTTCCATTTGTGGTGTTTTTATTGTGATTAAATTGGTGGGACTTAAAAAAAAAGACTAGGTGATTGATAGTGTGGGTGTGAAGTCATTCAAGAAAGGAGTCAAAGATGACTCAGTTGTCTGGTGATGTTATTGACAGCAAAAGAGAAGCTAGGGAAGCTGGCTTTGTAGAAGATAAGGAGCTTTATTTCTGACACGTTCATCGTAGGGAAACCGCAGAACATCCAGCTTGAAATGTACATTAGGATGTGCCAAGTTGGGAGAGGAAACTAGCCTGCCAAGAGGGAGTGGCAAAGCAAGAAACTGGCCCTAAGTCCCTGTCCTTCATCATGTCACAGGGACCAAGCCTTAAAGAGTGTTCATTGGAGAAGAGATTTCAGAGGGAGGGAATGAGGAATAATGTGTAGTCAGGTCATGAGGACTGAGGAAATGTTATTGAATATGGTGATGACTTTCAGGTGAGAAAATGAGAGTCCAGTTAGCAAACACCTAAGGAAAAAGTGAGCATTAAAGGAAGGGGAAACAGTAATAGACCATTCATTTTAGAAGACGACATGAAAAGGAGGGGAAGACACTATTGTTTAAAGATTATATATATAATTTCAAAAGTAGAAAAACTTGCATTAGAAGTACATTACAGACTTTATGTATGTATACATATGTAAGTATGCGTATACATACAAATATATGTATATACATGTCTTAGTCCATTCAGGCTGCTATAATGAAATACAACAAATCAGATCACTAATAAAGAATATAAATTTAGGGGACCAGCCAGGACTCCAGGAGCACCAGAGCCCACGGAGACACAGACTCAGAGGAGCCGCGCGCCCTCCCACGAGAAAGTTGGAATTCACTGAGATAAAGTTGCGATTTGTTCCAGGAGAGAGAAAACCACGTAAACAGACACCCAGAGAGGAGAGACCATGAGGAGACAAAGAAACAGTCCACATATGAAAGAGAAACAGGCATCGCCAGAAAAGGAAGTAAACGAAATGGAGGCAACTAACTTGTCAGAGAAGGAATTCAGAGAAATGGTCATAAAGTGGTTGAGAAGAATGGAAGACAAATTCAACATTATGTGCAAAAACCAAGAGGAAATGTTGAAGAACCAAGAAGAAATGAAAAG
>PVJC01004310.1:0-64720 GCA_004026665.1 Murina feae
GGAGGGCAAGAGTCTGAGAGATCAACATAGAGGGGGTGCCTGCTCCAAGCCTCCACGGTGTGCCTGGGGGCAGGTCCCCGGCAGGTAGACACACACAGAAGGTCTGCTCCGAGCCTCAGATGCAGCTGGGGGCAGGTCCCCAGTGGTGACACACACACACACACACACACACACACAAAAGGCACCTGGCAGACTGGGGCCATCATAGGACATCCACTGAGGGGTCCCAGACTGTGAGAGGGCACAGGTCGGGCTGAGGGACTCCCTGCACCTCGAGTGCACAAATTTTTGTGCACCGGGCCCCTAGTGTACTAATAATGGCCTTTTATTAGCCCAAATGCTAAACTAGACCTGGCTCTAACATGGACTGAAGGCTCTGGACTCTGGCTTTGCTTTTGGCTCTGCTGAACCCCTGGCTGGACCTCTTTCAGGACTGAGTTAAGGGGCATGGGACTTTGGAATTTGAGAAATGTACCTGCATACCAATAAGCCTTTTTCCTTATCTCATTCTCCTGTGCAAATTTTAAAAAATTCATTTTCTAAAGGTATGGCAAGTGAAAGGGCAGTGCAAGACTGAAAAACGGCCAATAGGGATGCAGAGGAAATGACCCAAGTCTAACTGCATCCTGTCCCCTGTGCAACCAAACCCTGGCCCTTCCCTCGACCAATCAACGGGGGCTACACATGTTACCCCACCCACTACTTCTGGCCCTATACATCCTTTGTTTTCCTGAAACTCATGGTCTCTCCCCTCCGCCCTGCCGCTGCGTCAGTGAGTGTATATGGGACGGGAACTCAAGCTAGCTTGATTAAAGTCTCTGTATGTTTTTGCATTGGTCTCGGGCTCCCTAAGTGGTCTTTGGGGATCACGATATCTGGGTGTAACAGCAAGAACCTCACTCCCATGAGTATAAGTAAGTTTGATTCTCCAGTAACATAATGACCCTCTGACCTGACCAAGACCACCATCCTGAAAAAACACACCTAGAAAGCTGATGAATATTCTATTGAGATTTTCTCCTGGGTTCTCTTCTCCTAAAAACCCTTAGGATGGAGGAGCCAGAGCACTCTCCCTCTCAGAAGCAAGCCCTTCCTCTCCCATCTGGTGCCTTATCTTTGCCTTTCCTTCTCCAACTTTCAATGACCCCTTCTTTTGCTCCTATAACTTGTTTCCTAATCCATTTCTTCTGTAGCTCACTTCTGCCTGCATTACATTCTAAATAAGTGCCTGAGACCACTTTCAGCATGACAGCAGGGCTGCATCTGGGAATGCCGAAGGCATTTCCCCAAACCTGAATAGGATACATTAAACTGATTTCTCAGCTGCCAGACAGTTAAAGGGCATCTTAATCTACATGTTATTACCTCCTACTGGCCAAACACCTGTACAGCCATAGGCTAATTCCCCCATTCTGACAATGGACTGTGCCAAACCCTGACCCTTTGAAGTGTATATATCTGCCTCCCCTCAGGACAAATTGTGTTAATAAAAAAAAATGGGGTTCTGGGGATAGGGAGAACCTAAGACTTAAGACCCTAAGACCTTAGACTTAAGATCTTGGATCTTAGCTCCTTTAGCTAAGCTCCTCTGACCCCCCAATGCCTTTCAAAATTATATCTGGTCTCCGGACTCTCATTTAACATCTACACACAGCCTTCTCCAGATTCTTGAACCCTTCCTGATACTGGGGCAAGAACCCGGGCAACAAGTTTTCTCTAATAGTTTGAGTTTTGGCTTGAATTCTTTCTTAGCCAGAACTCCAAGAACTAGGTTGCTGAACCAAAGTTCAGTCTGACTCTACCATTCTAATACCTAGTGTCAGTTTCACCACCAACAAAAACATGTATACATACATGCATACACACACGCACACACGCATGCACATGCATGCACGCACAGGCTTACGTGTTATGTAAGCATGCATTGCAAGCAAAAACAAGCTGGTTTGGCTATATTAATACTTTATATGTTATATTTTTAATTTATGTTAATACATAATATTAATGTAATGGAAAAATAACTTTAAGGTAAGAGTAACAGGAGAGATAAAGTGGGATATTTTATAATAATAGGTAATTTAACATAAATACATAACTAATAAATTTATATAAACAATAGCATAGTTTTAAAGTATATAAATAGAAAAGGAGACAGTTATAAAACATTAAACAACATGAATAACCAATTTGGCCTAATTGACATTTACAGAATACTACAACAAATGTAGAAAAAATATATATATTTAAGTATATGTGGAACATTTATCAAAATACTCTGGAAAATAAATTATGCTTAGACACGTTTCAAAGATTGAAAATACAATAGTGTATGTTCTGTGCATACTATAGAATTACATTAGTGCTCAATAAGAAAAAAAAAAGCTAGAAAATCTCCACATTTGTGGAAGTGAACTGGAACACTTTTACCTATGGATTAAAACTTTTACAAAGTCAACCACAAGAGAAATTAGAAAAATTTTAACTCAACAATAATGAAACAGCTTATCAAAATGTTGTAAATGTAGCCAAAGGGAAAAAATGGGGAACCCCCTTTCTATCACATTAGAATCCATAGATAACACTTTAAGAAGAGAATGTGAGAGATGCTATGTCTTCCGGGAGCTTTTTCAGAGCAATTTAGGTAAGGTGACCAGACATCCCACTTTTGGTGGGACAGTCCCAATTTTTAATAATTTGTCCCCTGTCCCGCAGCGTTGTAAAAAAGTCCTGATTTTTGGAAAGAATGCACAACACGCTAGAGAACGGCCAGAGAACAGGAAGGGAAGATACGGTTTTTGGCGGCCATGTGGCTATTTAGCCAGGATATGCACTATTTTATATTGTTTTTGTTAATTTTATAATGTTAAACTTTAATAATAACAAGTAATTGTTGAGAACTGATTATTGAGAACTGCTTATCAAAGTTCGCATTGTTGATCAGTTGTTAGAATTCGACCACCATCATTTGGACTTAATGAACAATGGCATTTTTTGGGATTGGCAATGATTAAAACATTTTGTAACTGTCTCTCAGACGATACACATTGTACTGTGTGCTAGTAAGCTAGTTAAACAAGTGATGTCATTACAAACCAGCTATTCAGATAATTTAGGTAAGTAATTTATGTATTTATATAAATTTTCTTGAATTTAGCAGACAGTACTCGTATTATTTATACTTTATAGTGGCGGCAAAATGTCTAGCGCCAGCCTTGAAAGTGACACAACTTACATTACGGCAAATTCAGAGAAAAAATAATACAAGTTGGTGTTGTTATTATGTAGAAAGAAATATAAGATTAAAATTAAAATTAAAATAATAACGTGCTGTCCTTACCAGGAACTAATGCTGTGACTGAACGCGTTTTTTTCTATGGTAAATAAAGTGTAGATATCAGAAAAATCACAATTAAGTGCTGAGACTTTGGAATCCATTTTATGTGTGAAATATAATTTAACAAATTCTTGTGAAAAATTTCATGACCTTTTAAACAATGACAGCAATCTACTAAAAAAATTTCACTCAAATGAGAAATATGCCAAAGAATAAAATAATACTATGCATAATTTTTTAATTTATTATATTTGTAAATTGTACTTACATTGAAATTTAAAAAATATATTACAATACTATTTTTGCATTCTATGAAAATTATTGTTGCTCCACATAGACCAAATTTTTAATCAAGAACCCCCCCGGTTGGGGTAGGGGAGGACAGGGGAAGGTCAAGGGGGGAAAAAAAAAGAGACATATGTACTACTCTTTGTAATATTTTAAGTAATAATAATTTTTAAAAAAGAACCCCCCCCCTCTGGTCAATGGTGTCCCACTTTACCAATGTTAAAATCTGGTCACCTTAAATTTAGGGGCCAGCCACCCAGAGAAAATATTCTTCACATTTCCTGTAGAGGTAAAATGTTATCACTTTCAACTTGCTCCATGGTAAACACCACTGCCTGGCAGTTGGCTGCATTTTTTAGGGACCTTAATCTCCCACCAGGTTATTTACTTTGTCATAGGAAGTAAAATCATAAAATTTAGAATCATGGCTGTTAAATATTTCACACCATAAAATCAAATCATACATTATCACCAGAATAGAAAATTGACACCAAATTTCAGTTGCCTGCAGTTTGAAGACTAAAATTGATGTGATCTCAAACTGAGGAAATAATATGAAAAGCTGAACTCCAATCATGGCGCTTAGATGTCTCTGTGAAGATTTTCATTCCCCACTCTGGAAAGAAGCAGGTTGCCCTGGGGAAATAATCATCAAAGAACCAAATGTCTAGGTCATTCTACCAGGGTACCTCATTAGACTATGCTAGCATTTGAACAAAAGAGATAGCAGGCATGATTAACAAAATCACTCTGCTCCATTTTTATAAAATTAGCCAGAAAAGCTCACTGGTTTTTTAAAGAAGTAAGAAGATTATATTTTCTCACAGAAATCAAGTGAGAAACATAGAGAAAAATTCCATATATTCAACCAGGCATAACAAATATCACAATTAGTAGCAGCATGTTAAATTATCCTTAATCATTAAAATTAACTTATATTATGCATTCTTCCCATTTTGTATCCTTCAAATTACTTCAATTTCAATGTTCACCAATAATCTTTTCTCCTTTTGCTTTCATAAAAGTGAAAGTTATGTGTAAAAGATTCCATTATATTGGATTCTCTTAAATCCCCAATAACATTTCATTTGTTAGGCAACTTTAACTTGATAAACATCAGATTATCCTTATGCTCCTTTTCATTTTAAAGAATAGGCTTCAGAATTAAATAATCCATTTAAGTCTGTATATTCATGTATATTCATGCTTGTTAATTTATTTGATTCTCTAGTTGGAAAAAAATATAATCTGTGCTCCTGTTAATTGTTTTTACTCTTTGGTTTTCTGACTGAGTGATGTTTTTAATACCCTATCTTCTAATTCACTGATCTGATCCTCAGTCTCCCCTAACATGCTGATTATTTCTTCCAGTGTGTTCTTTATTAGTGAGATGTCATTCTTTATTTCTGATTGGTCTTTTTTCATAGTTTCTACATTTTTTCTCATGCAATTGAGCATCCTTATAATAATTATTCTAAACTCTATATCTGATTAAATTTTTATCTCCATTTTATTTAGTTCTTCTGGAGAATTCTCTTGTTCTTTCATTGGGGCTTTTTATCTCCCCATTTATGTTGCTCTGCCACTAACAGTGTGCCATCTTGCGTGGCTGTTATCTGAAGTGTATACATCCTGGGACTCTGCAACCACGGCACTCAGGGATCAGCTAAGAGCCCAGGAACACTAGAGCTCAAGCAGTGCGAATACATGGACTCAGACAAAGGTCAGATTTCACCTAAAGGTGCGGGTTGTAATCCAGGTTAGAGAGAGGAACTTGAGTGGGGGAAGTCTACGCCCCACAAAGCCTCGGTCGTTGGGGCCAGCGTGATCTGCAAGTGGGAAGGAGACCTGCAGGGCTGCTGAAAGAAGGGAACTCTAAAAAAATCAGCCCATAGCTGGACTGGGTGAGAAAAGGCAGCCTCGGATTTTGCCAGTGTGCCAGCTGCTTAGTGCCAGGGAAGAGAGGTCTTGCAGAAAAGATGTTGGGAGAATTGCGCACAGAGCTGGACGGTGGAGGTTGTGAGCTCGCACACTTACTTTGGCTCCTATTTTTTCTCGTTAAATCCTTGCTTTTGATTACTAAACCCAATAAATAGGGTCATCAAATTTGGGTCACCCACAAAGACTGCAGGGGAAAGTTGTTTTTGTGGAAGCTGGGGATCAGGATCAGAGCGGGAACTAAAGATCAAGAAACCAGATCTGGGGCAGTCAACTCTCCCAAACCGTTATTAAGTGCAATAGAAAAAACAAAACCTAAATACTGGCTAGAAAGGACTTACAGCCCCAGAGGTCACTTCAGAAACACTGCCAGCCAGAGGCTGAACCACAAACTGACTCCTCTATAAACGCAAATAAAAGCAGTCTGGGAAACAAAGAAATACTGCCTGCTTTAAAATCAGGACTGTGGTTTACAACACGGAGGAGCAGTGTATCGCAGGGAACTTCAATACTCTCCTGAATACCTTACAGGACAAAGGTGTGCCAAACAGAAGAGTAGAGGAAGTGAATGACTTCACTACTGCAGATTTTTTTTTTTTTTTACTTTTTACTTAAGAAACTAAATTTTCTTTTACTTTTTCCTCACTTGATTTTACCTTTTTATTACATTTTTATTTTTAAGCAATATTATTACTACTGCTATTTTACCTTTCTTTTTTTAAAAAGTGTCATTTTATTTTCTCTTTATTTTATTTTGGGATTAGTGTTCTACATTCTATTTTCATTTTTCCTTTAGCATAATTTTACTGTATCTCAATTTTACCTTTATGCCAACACTCTCTTCCTCACTTTTCCACTTTTGTTGTCCTGTTTTTTGTACCCTATTTCTGCTTTAGATTTTCCCTATTCCCTCTTTTTAACCCCTGTTAAAATTTCACCCTACTTATAAAAATAATTTCTAATTTCCTGCTCTAAATCCATACACACCTCCCACTTCTCCTCCTTCATTATCCAATTTTTTTTTCTCTCTGTCGTTTTGTTGTTGTTTTCTTGATTATTGATTATATTGATTTATTATGCTTGTTTCTGAGATTGTTTCTCTTTTTCTTTTCTTTGCTGTTGTTGTTTTAGGGTTATTTTTTTCTTCTGTTTTTCTTCACATCACTTGATATTAGTTGTTGTTTGTAGTTTGCATTCATCTATAGGTATCTGTTCCTGGCATTTATTGGGATTAGTGGCTGTTCTATTGGAAGTTTTCCCTCATATAGTTTCTTTCCCTCTTCTATTTCATTCTCTTTCATTTTTCTCTAATTATTTTTTCCTTTTCCCAACTTCATTTTTGCACTTCCTTTTTTTCTTTTTCTCCTTTTTCTTTTCCTCTTCTTTCTTTCTTATGCCCTAATTCTCTTTTCTCTGGTGGTCACATTTATTTGGGGTTATTCGTTTCATGAATACCTTTGTGTTCAGTAACTTGTGTGTTGTGCCTTGCTCTGTTGTATTTTGTGCCTTTAAATCAACACAGAAGAGAGAGAACTACATAACCAGACATCCAGAGAAGAGAGATCATGGGGAGACAAAGAAACAGCCTGCATGTGATAGAAAAACAGGCATCACCAGAAAAGGAAGTAAATGAATTGGAGACAAGCAACCTGTCAGAGAAAGAATTCAGAGAAATGGTCATAATGTGGATGAAAAGAATGGAAGTCAAATTCAACAATATGTGTAAGAACCAAGAGAAAATGAAGAAGAACCAAGGAGAAGTGAAAAATAACATCACTGCTATAAAGAACTCAATAGAAAGCATCAACAGTAAACTAGAAGGAACAGAGGATTACATCAGTGAGCTAGAAAACAAGGTAGGAAAAAATACCCAAGCAGAGCAGCTTCTAGAAAAAAATATGAAAAAGCAGGAAGAGAGCCTTAGAAAACTTTGGGATAACACAAAATGAAACAAAATCTGCATAATAGGAATGCCAGAAGAAGATGAAACTGAGCAAGAAATAGAAAGCTTTTTTGAAGAAATAATGACAGAAAACTTCCCTGATATAGGGAAGAAAAAACTCACTCAAATCCAAGATGCTCACAGAGTCCCAAACAAAATGAACCCCAAAAGACTGATGCCAAGGCACATTGTAATTAAATTGGCAAACACCAACAACAAAGTAAGAATCTTAAAAGTGACCAGAGAGGAACAGAAAGTTACCTTCAAAGATCCCCCATCAGACTAGTGACTGATTTATCAACAGAAACACATCAGACAAGAAGGGAATGGAATGAGATCTGCAAAGTCATGCAAAGGAAGAGTCTGAATCCAAGAATACTGTAGCCAGCAAGGCTACCAATCAAAATTGAGGGTGAAATCAGGAGCTTCACAGACAAAAAAAGGACTAAGAGAGTTTATTTACCATCAAACCAGCAACACAAGAAATGCTAAAGTGTCTGCTGTAAAAAGAAAAAAAAAATGTGAAAAGAAAAAACAAGGGAAAAGCAGGCATAAAGAATAAAACTGGCGACAAACAAGTACCTATCAATAATAATTTTAAATGTAAATGGATTAAATGCACCAATCAAAAGACATAGGGTAACTGAGTGGATAAGAAAACATGACCCATATATCTGCTGTCTACAAGAAACCCACCTCAGAAAAAAAGATGCACACAGACTGATGGTTAAGGAATGGAAAAAGGTTTTTCAGGCAAATGGAAATGAAAAAAAGCTGGGGTAGCAATACTTATATCTGAAAAATTAGATCTCAAAGTGAAGGACATAAAAAGAGATACAGAAGGCCACTTCATTATACTAAAGGGAGCAGTCCAACAAGAAGAAATAACTGGTAAACATATACGCACCCAATATAGGAGCACCCAAATAAAAAAAAAAAACTTCTGGAGGATATCAAGGGAGAGATTAACAGCAGTACAATCATAGTAGGGGACTTCAGTAACACCCCACTATCACCATTAGACAAATCTTCTAAACAAAAAATCAGCAAAGAAACATCAATCCTAAATGATGCACTAGATCAGATGGAATTAATAGACATCTTCAGAACATTTCACCCCAAAGCCACAGAATATACATTCTTCTCAAGTGCACATGGGTCATTTTCAAAGATAGACCATATATTGAGTCATAGGAAAACTCTCTTCAAACTTAAGAAGATAGAAATCATATCGAGCATCTTCTCACATCACAATGGCATAAAACTGAAAATCAACTACAATAAAACAATCCAAAAAAATCAAACACATGGAGATTAAATAGCATGCTATTAAACAATGAGTGGTTACCAGAGAAATCAAAGAAGAAATAAAAAATAACATCATGGCAACAAACAACAATGAAAATACAACAATCTAAAACCTATGGGACACAGCAAAAGCAGTCTTGAGAGGGAAATTGAAAGCTCTACAAGCTTACTGAAAAAAAAAAAACCACAAGAAACAATGATAATAAATTAACTAACCCTACCACTCCCAGAGTTAGAAAGAGAGCAACAAGAAAATCCTAGTGTAAGCAGAAGGAAAGAAATAACAATCAGAGTGGAGATAAATGACAGAGAATACTAACAATGAAAAAAACAACACAAAAGACAAAAAAAAAAAAAAAAAAAAAAAAAAAAAAAAAAAAAAAAAAAAAAACAAGAGCTGGTTCTTTGAAAGGATAAACAAGATTGATGAACCTCCAGCCAAGCTCACCAAGAAGCAAAGAGAGAGGACCCAAATGAACAAAATCAGAAATGAAAGAAGAGAAATAACAACAGACCCCACAGAAATACAAAGGATTGTTAAAAAATACTATGAACAACTCTATTCCAACAAACTGGACAAACTAGAGGAAATTGACATATTCCTAGGAAAATACAACGTTCTAAAATTCAATCAGAAAGAATCTAAAAATCTCAATAGGCCAATAACTATGGAAGAAATTGAATCAGTAATCAAAAAGCTTCTAGCAAATAAAAGCCCAAGGCCAGACGGCTTCACAGGGGAGTTTTACCAAACATTCAAAGAAGAAATAAAACCTATCCTCCTGAGACTATTTAAAAAAATTCAAGTGGAAGGAACACTTCCAAGCTCAGTTTATGAAGCCAGCATCACTGTAATTCCAAAACCAGATAAAGACAACACAATGAAAGAGAATTACAAGCCAATATCCCTAATGAACATAGATGCCAAAATCCTCAACAAAATCCTAGCAAATCAGATCCAGCAGTACATCAGAAAGATCATAGACCATGACAAAGTAGGATTTATCCCAGGGATGCAAAGATGGTACAATATCTGCAAATCAATAAACATGATACATCACATAAACAAATTGAGAGAAAAAAAACCACTTAGTCATATCAATTGATGCAGAAAAGCATTTAACAAAATCCAAAATCCATTTTTGATAAAAACTCTCAGCAAGGTGGGAATAGAAGGATCATACCTTAAAATAATAACAGCCATATATGACAAACCCACAGCCAACATCATATTCAATGGGCAAAAACTAAAGCCATTTCCCCTAAGAACAGGAACAATACAGGGATGCCCACTCTCATCACTCCTGTTGGACATAGTACTAGAAGTATTAGCCATTGTGGTTATACAAGAAGAAGAAATAAAAGGCATCAAAATTGGAAAAGAAGTAAAACTGTCCTTATTTGCAGAAGATATGATATTGTACATAAAAAACCCTAAAGACTCCATCAAAAAACTATTAGACTTAATAAATAAATTCGGCAATGTAGCAGGATAAAAAATTAATGCTGAGAAATCTATGGCATTTCTATACACCGATAGTGAACTTACAGAAAGAGACTAAAAAAAAAAAATCCCATTTACCCTCATACCAAAAAAATTAAGATACATAAGAATAAACTTAACTAAAGAGGTAAAAGACCTCTACTCGGAAAACTATAGGACATTGAAAAAAGAGATAGAGGAAGACATAAACAGATGGAAGAACATACCATGTTCATGGATTGGTAGACTCAACCTTATCAAAATGTCCATACTACCCAAAGCAATCTATAAATTCAACCCACTCCCCATTAAAATACCAACAGCATATTCCACAGACCTAGAATGAACTCTCCAAAAATTAATCTGCAATAAAAAAAGATCCCAAATAGGTGCATCAATCCTGAGAAAGAATAACAAAGTAGGTGAATGTAAGGGCGGAAGGGCGGTGTGAGAGTGCAGACCTGCCAATAGGGATGCAGAGGAAATGCCTGGCCCAGGATCTCCCCTCGACCAATCAACAGGGGCCACACATGTTACCCCACCCACTATTTCCGGCTCTATAAATCCTTTGTTTTGCCTGAAACCCACACTTCCTGCCCTGCTGTGTGGCTGTGCCGGTGGCCGGTGGGTGAGCGTGGGAAGTCCAAGTTAACTTGAATAATAAAGGCCCTCATGTTTTTACAGTGGTTTTGAGGCTCACTCGTAGTCTTTGGGGATCACGACATCTGGGTACAACAGTGAAATCTAAATACCAGATATCAAGCTGTATTACAAAGCCATGGTTCTCAAAACTGCTTGGTACTGGCACAAGAACAGGAATATAGATCAATGGAATAGAATAGAGACCCCAGAAATCACCCAAATCAATATGCTCAATTAATATTTGACAAAGGAGGCAAGAACATACAATGAAGTCAAGAAAGTCTCTTCAAAAAATGGTGTTGGGAAAATTGGACAGATACATGCAAAAAAATGAAACTAGACAACCAACTTACACCATACACAAAAATAAACTCAAAATGGATAAAGGACTTAAATGTAAGATGGGAATCATTAAAATATGTGAGGAATCCAAAGGCAAGAAAATCTCAGACATATACCGAAGCAATTTCTTCATGGATACAGCTCCTAGGGCATTGGAAACTAAAGAGAAAATAAACAAATGGAACTACATCATAATAAAAAGTTTCTGCACAGCAGAAGAAACCATCAACAAAAAAACAAGAAAGCCCACTGTATGGCAGAACATATTTGCCAATGTTATCTCTGATAAAAGTTTAATCTCCAACATTTACAGGGAACTCATACAAGTTAACAAAAGGAAGATAAACCCAATAAAAAAATGGGCAAAGGACCTAAATAGACACTTTTCAAAAGAGGACATTCAGAAAGCTAACAGACATATGAAAACATGCTCAAAGTTACTAATCATCCAAGATATGCAAATCAAAAGAACAGTGAGGTATCATCTTACACCTGTCAGAATGGCTATCATCAACAAATCAAGAAATGACAAGTGCTGGAGAGGATATGGAGAAAAAAAACCCTCCTGCACTGCTGGTGGGAATGCAGACTGGTGCAGCCACTATGGAAGATAGTATGGAGTTTCCTCAAAAAATTAAAAATGGAACTCTCATGTGACCCAGTGATGCCACTTCTAGGAATATATCTCAAGAAACCAGAAACACCAATCAGAAGGGAGATATGCATCCCTATGTTCATAGCAGCACAATTTACCATAGCTAAGATTTGGACACAGCCTAAGTGCCCATCAGCAGATGAATGGATCAGAAAACTGTGGTACAGCTACACAATGGAATACTATACTGCTGTTAAAAAGAAGAAATTCTTACCTTCGTAACAGTATGGATGGAACTGGAGAGCATTATGCTAAGTGAAATAAGCCAGTCAATGAAGGAAAAACACCACATAATCTCACTCATTTATGGATAATAAAGACCATTGTAATCTGATGAACATAAATAGATACAGAGGCAGAACAAGATTGAACAGACTGTCAAACTACAGAAGGAATGCCATGAAGGGTTTGAGGGAGGGGGGTGGGTAAGAGATCAACTAAAGGACTTTTATGCATTCATATAAGCATAACCAATGGACACAAGACACTGGATGTAGGGGTGGCTGGAGGAAGGTCAAGGGGAAATTTAAAAAGAGGAGACATATGTACTACTCTTTGTAATAATTTAAGCAAAAAAACAAATTTTTAAAAAAATGAAAAAAAAATGAAGCAAAGATAAATGCATTTACACAGTACATCATTTATAACCTCAAATCTCTTCAATAGATATTCCTTTGGTTGCTTTTCTTTATCATTTCTGTATAAAGAAAAGTTACCAGTTTTATACTAGTTTAGTTTAATTTTATGACTAACTAGAGGCCAGGTGCACAAAATTTGTGCACAGAGTCGGGGTGGTGCAGGGGTGTCCCTCAGACCAACCTGCACCCTTTCCAATCTGGCACTTCTGGAGGGATATCTGTCTGGATCGGGCCTAAACTGGCATTTGGACATCCCCCTCTGAACCCAGGACTGCTGGCTCCCAACTGCTCGCCAGCCTGCCTAACTGCCTGACCGCCCTTAACTGCTTCTGTCTGCCAGCCTGAACACCCTCTAATCACTCCCCTGCCAGCCTGATCAAAGCCTAACTGATCCCCTGCATGCCCAGTCACCCCCAACTGCCCTCCCCTTCAGGCCTGGTCCCCCCAACTGGCCTCCCTTTCCAGCCTGGTCACCCCAACTTCCCTCCCCACCCTGTTGGCCCAGTTACCCCTAACTGCCTTCCCCTGCCATCCTGGTCACCTCAAGCTGTCCTCCCCTGCTGGCCTGCAGGAGAGCAGTTAGGGGGTGATCAGGCCAGCAGAGGAGCAGTTAGCGCTATCAGGCTGGCAGGCAGAGGTGGTTAGGTGTGATCAGAGAAGCTGGCAGGTGAGCAGTTAGGAGCCAGGTGTCCCGGATTGTGAGAAGGATGTCCGACTGTCAGTTGAAAGTATTATATAAATCCCCTCTTCTCCCATTGATCACATCTAGTCCACCCCAGCCCCCTGCCCTAGGCTCTCACCACATTATTATTTCTGTCAAGGGGTTATGCATATGTTTGCATACAAGTTCTTATGCTGATCTCTTCCCACCCACCCACTCATCCAACTCCACCTTCCCTCTGAGATTGCACAGTCCATTCCTTGCTTCTATGTCTCTGTATCAATTTTGTTCATCTAGAGGCCTGGTGCAAAAAATTTGTGCACTGGGGGGCTGGAGGGGAAGGGGGCCCTCAGCCTGGCCTGTGCCCTCTTTCAGTCTGGGAATGCTCAAGGGATGTCCAACTGCTGGCTTAGACCCATTCCCCAGGCGATCGGGCTTAAGCTGGCAGTCAGACATCACTTTGGTAGCCTGGGATCCCTCGGGGGATGTCCACTTGCCAGCAGGGAGCAGGTCTCAGCTCTAGTTGGACATCCTTAGCTGCTGAGGAGGTGGGTGAGGCTCCCACCATCACCGCTGTACTGGCAGCCGTCAGCCTGGCTTGTGGCTGAGCAGAGCTTCCCCCTGTGGGAGTGCACTGACCACCAGGGGCAGCTCCTGTATTGAGTGTCTGCCCTCTGGTGGTCAGTGTGTGTCATAGAGACCAGTCATTCCCAGTTGTTCTGTTGTTAGTCAATTTGCATATTATCCTTTTATTATATAGGATAGAGGCCTGGTGCATGGGTGGGGGCTGGCTCGCTTGCCTGAAGGGCCTCCCAGATCAAGGGTCCAAGTCCCGCTGGAGTTCTTGGCCAGCCTGGGTGGCTTATGGCTGTTTTCAGACTAGCCACAGCCCATTCAGGCTGGGTGTCCCTTTTGGGGTTCCTGGCCAGTCTGGGTGAGGGGCTGAGCACTGTTTTCAGGCTGGCCAAGCCCCCAGCAAGGACCCTCACCCCATGAGGGTGGGGTCATCTGGGTGAGGGGCTGATGGCTATTTGCAGGCTGACCAAGGTCCCCAGCCACCTAAGCTCCCAGCGAGGCTGGGTGGAAACAGGTATCTGGGGGTTATTTATCTTCTATAATTGAAACTTTGTTGCCTTGAGTAGAGGCCAAAGCCTGCCTAGGCAGTCAGCTTCCTCCATTGCTGGGACAATGAAGCCACCTATTTGCTCTAGCTATGTGGCTGCTGGCTGCCATCTTGGTTTGGCTAATTTGCATATAGTTGTTCTGACTGGCTGGTGGGTGTGCCTTGGGATGTAGCAGAGTGGTGCAATTAGCATATGACTCTTTTATTACATTACTAGAGGCCTGGTACACAAAAATTTGTGCACTCAATTGGAGGTCCCTCAGCCCAGCCACGGCCCTCTCACAGTCTAGGACCCCTTGGGGGATGTCCACCATCTGGTGTAGGCCTGTTCCCTGGGCAATCAGGCCTAAGCTGGCAGTCAGACATCCCTCTGGCAGCACAGGAGCCCTAGGACGATGTCCACTTGCCTGTGGGGAACAGGCTTAATCTCCAGTCAGACATCCCTAGCACTGCTGAGGAGGCCGGAGAGGCTCCCACCACCACCATTGTACTGGCAATAGTCAGCCTGCCTTGTGGTTAAGCAGAGCTTCCCCTGGGGGAGTGCACTGACTACCAGGGGGAAGCTTCTGCCTTGAGCGTCTGCCCCCTGGTGGTCAATATGTGTCATAGTGACAAGTCATTCCCAGTGGTTCTTCTGTTAGGGTCAATTTGCATATTACCCTTTTATTATATATGTTAGAGGTCTGGTGCATGGGTGGGTGCTGGCTGGTTTGCCCTTAAGGGTGTCCCGATCATGGTGGGAGTCCTGCTGGAGTGCCTGGCCAGCCTGGGTGAGGGGCTGATAGCTGTTTTCAGGGTGGCCATGGCTCCCAGTGACCCAAGCTCTCAGTGTGGCTGACTGAAAGCAGGTATCTGAGATTTATTCATCTTCTATAATTGAAACTTTGTTGCCTTGAGCAGAGGCAACAACTAGCCAGGGTAGGTGGGAAGCTTGGCTTCCTTCATTGCTGGGGCAACCAAGCCTCCTGATTGCTCCAGTTCTGTGGCTGCCAGCTGCCATCTTGGTTGGGTTAACTTGCATACAGTCGCTCTGATTGGCTGGTGGGTGTGACAGCAGAGTGACACCAATTTGCATGTTCCTCTCTATTAGTGTAGATATTAGATTCCACATATGAGTGAGATTATGTGATACTTCTCTTTCTCTTACTGGCTTATTTCACTTAGCATGGTACTCTCCAGGTACTTCCATGCTATCTCAAAGGGTAAGAGATTCTTCTTTTGAACTACTGCATTGTATTCCATGTTGTAGATGGACCACAGATTTTATTCACTCATCTACTGGTGGGCATTTGGGTTGTTTCCAGATCTAAACTATTGTAAATAGCACTGTTATGAACATAAAGTTGCATATGTCTTTCTGATTGGTGCTTCAGTTTTCTTACAATATAGTCCCAAGAGTGGGATCACTGGGTTACATGGCAGTTCCGTATTTAATTTTTTGAGTAGACTCCACACTAATTTCCATAATGGCTGCACCAGTCTTCATTCATACCAGCAGTGCATTAGGGTTCCTTTTTCTCTACGTCTTCAACAGCATTTGTCGTTTGTTGATTTATTGATGGCAGCAATTCTGACAGGTGTGAGGTGGTACCTCATTGTCGTTTAAATTTGCATGTCTCTGATAATTACTGAACTTGAGCAATTTTTTTTATGTCTCTTGGCCATTTATCTGTCTGTTTTGTAGATTTAGGTCATTTGCCCAGTTTTGATTGGGTTGTTTTCCTTCTGTAGATTTGTATGTGTACTTCATACATTTTGGATATTAACATCTTATCAGATGTATTATTGGCAAATATGTTATCCCACATGGGTACACTACTTTTTCATTTTGTTGATGGTTTCTTTGGCTGTGCAGAAGCTTTTTATTTTTATGTAGTCTCATTTTTAATTTATTTTTTGCTTTGTTTCTCTTTAATAAGGCATTGTATCAGTGAACATTTTGCTATGTCAGATTCCTGATATTTTCCTTCCTATGTTTTCTTCAAGGATTTTTAGTTTAATGACTTACATTTAAGTCTTTTATCAATTTTGAGTTTATTCTTGTGTATGGTGTAAGTTGATGATCTATTTTCATTTTTTATATGTAGTTGTCCAATTTTCCCGGTGTACTAGAAAAAAAAACTTAGAAAACAAAGGCTAAGATAGATTAAAATCAAAGAAGTAACTGTAATGCTAATTGCTTAAAATTGAACTTGCAGAAATCAAGGGTGTAGTCAGACATGCTCCAGCCAGGCATAACTCTCACTCCCCTTTTGAATTGTTCACCCTGCCAGTTCTAAGAAACAGCCAGCAACTGCGTTTTGTGATTTGTGCAAACAAAAGGCTTGCTAAATACCTGGTCTGGGCTGCAGTTCCAAGGCTCCCTGTAAGGAGGTACGGGCTGCAGTCACTGGCCATCAAATAAAGGCTCCTAAATTCTACCATTTGGCTCTGGTGGTCGTCTCTTGCAGGTTGCCCCATAACACCGACACCATTTATTGAAGAGACTGTATTTACTCCATTGTACGTTCTTGCCTCCTTTCTCAAAGATTAATTTAGCATGATGGATTGGGTCAATTTCTGGCTTCTCTGTACTGTTTCATTGGTCTATATCTCTGTTCTTGTGCCAGTACCAGACTATTTTGATTACAGTGGCTTTATAGTATAGCTTAATATCTGGTCTTATGATTCCTCCAAATTTGTTCTTTCTCAAGATTGTTTCAGCTCTTTGGAGTCTTTTTTGGTTCCTTATACATTTTTGGAGTGTTTGTTCTAAATCTGTGAAATATGCTCTTAATACTTTGATGGGGATTGCATTGAATCTGTAGATTTCCTTGGATACTATAAATGTTTTAATGATGTTAACTCTACCAATCCATGAACACAGTATGTTCTTCCACTTGTTTATATCCAGTTCTATCTCTTTTTTAAATATATTTTATTGATTTTTTACAGAGAGGAAGGGAGAGGTATAGAGAGTTAGAAACATCGATCAGCTGCCTTCTGCACACCTCCTACTGGGGATGTGCCCACACCCAGGTATATGCCCTTGACCAGAATCAAACCTGGGACCTTTCAGTCTGCAGGCTGACACTTTATCCACTGAGCCAAACCGGTTAGGGCTATCTCTTTTTTTCAATCTTCTATCGTTTTCAGAATACAGGTTATTTACCTCCTCAGTTAAATTTATTCCTAAGTACCTTAACTTTTTTGTTACAGTAGTAAATGGGATTTTTTTTTTAGTTTCTCTTTCTGAGAGAATTAATTCTTGGTGTATAAGAATGCCAATGATTTCTAGGTGTTAATTTTGTATCCTTTATTAAATATAATAGTTTAGTGGTGGATTCCAGAGGGTTTTCTATGTACAATATTATTTCATCTTTGAATAACTACAGTTTTACAACCTCATTTCCAATTTGGATGTCTATTATAGTTTCTTCTTGTCTGATAGCTGTTGCTAGGACCTCCAGTATTATCCTATGTAATAAAAGAGCAATATGCAAATTGACCATCACAAGATGGCTGCCACCATGTGGTCAAAGATGGCCACCACAAGATGGCCAGGAAGGGAGCGCAGTTGGGAGGGACCCAGGCCTGCAAGGGAGGGCAGTTGGGAGGGACCTAGGCCTGCAAGGGAGGGCAGTTGTGGGGGACCCAGGCCTGTAGGGGAGGACAGTTGGGGGACCATCCTAACAAAGGAAGGGCAGTTAGGGGCAACCAGGCCGGCACAGGGTGAGTTAGGCATTGATCAGGCTGGCAGGGGAGTGGTTAGGGGCAATTGGCAGGGGAGAGGTCGGGAGTCAGCAGTTCTGGATTGTGAAAGCGATGTTTGACTGCCCGTTTAGGCCTGATCCCACCAGTGGGATTGGCAGTCGGACATCCCTCAAGGCATCCCAGATTGGAAAGGATGCAGGTTGGGCTGAGGGACAGGACCCCTACTCCCCACTCCCACTCCATGCACAAATTTCGTGAACTGGGCCTCTAGTGTTTAATAAAAGTGGTGAAAGTGGAAAATCCTGTCTTGATCCATTTTTTAGAGGCAATGGTTTTAATTTTTGTCCTTTGAGCATGATGATGGCTATAGGTGTGTCATATATGGCCTTTATTATCTTGAGGTATTATCCCATTTTTTCCACTTTGCTGAGATTTTTTATAAAAATAGATGTTGGATTTTGTCTACTGCTTTTCTGCATCTATTGATATGCAGAAAAGCAAGTTGTTTATTTGGTACATCACATAAACATTTCAATCCTCTTGAATTTGTAGTCTTATTTTGCCTTTCAAATGTTTTAATGTTTTTATTGATTTGTTTAGAGCAAGGGGATGGGAGAGAGAGAGAGAGAGAGAGAGAGAGAGAGAGAGAGAGAGAGAGAGAAGAGAAATATCCATGAGAGAGAATCATGGATTGGTTGCATCCTGCATGCCCCCTACTAGGGATCAAGCCCACAACCTGGGCATGTGCCCTGACCATGAATAGGATCCAGGACCCTTGAGTCTATAGGTTGATGCTCAACCACTGAGCCATGCTGACAAGGCTGTCTTTCAATTTGTTAATGTGATATAACACATTTATTGATTTGTAAATATTAACCACCTTTGCATCCCCAGAATAAATCCCACTTGACCGTGGTGTATGATCTTTTTAATATATTGCTGGATCCAATTTACTGATAATTTGTTGAGGATTTTAGCATCTATGTTCTTCAAAGATATTGGTCTGAAATTCTCTTTCTTTGTACTGTCTTTATCTACTTTGGAAATAGGATAATGCTGACCTCAACAAATGAGGTTGGAAATGCTCCTTCCTCCTGGATTTTTGATAATTATTTGAGAAGGATTGAACATATTCTTTGAACATTTGGTAAAAGTCTCCTATGAAGCCATCCAAACCAGGGCTTTTGTTTGTTGGGAGTGTTTTGATTACTGCTTCTAGTATGTCAGGCTTATTCAGGTTTTCTGCTTCTTCTTGATTCAATTTTGGAAGGTTGCATTTTTCTAGGATTTTGTCCATTTCATCCAGGTTGTTCAGCTTGTTGGCATATAGTTCTTTCTAGTATTTGCTTACAATCCTTTGTATTTTTGTGGTGTCTGTTACTTCACCTCTTTTGTTTCTGATTTTATTGTGTTTTCTCTGTTAATTAATGATCAGACTAAAGGTGCATCATTCTTGTTTATCTTTTCAAAGAACTAGTTCTTGGTTTAATTGGTCTTTTGTAGGTGTGTGTGTGTTGTTTTGTTTTATTTTGTTTTTGGTCTCTATAGCATTTATTTCTGCTTTGCTCTTTATTATTTCTTTTCTTCAACTTACTCTGGGTTTTTTCTTATTCTCTTTCTAGATCTTTAAGTTTTAGATAATTTATTAGCATTGTTTGTTTGTTTGTTTCTTGAAATAGGCCTGTTGTTCTATGAACTTCCCTCTCCAGACCGCTTTCAATGTGTCTCATAGGCATTGGGTTGTTGTGTGTTCATTTTCATTTGTTTCTAAGAAGTTGTTGATTTCTCCATTGATTTCACTGGTGATTCATTCATTGTTTAATAACATGCAATTTAACCTCCATGTGTTTGAATGTCTTGGGGTATTTTAATGTAGTTGATCTCTAGTTTCATGCCATTGTGATCTGAAAAGATGCTTGATATGATTCCAATCCTCTTGAATTTGTAGAGACTTGTTTTGTGTTCTAGCATGTGGTCTATCTTTGAGAATGTCCCATGTGCACTTGAGAAGAATGTATATTCTGTATCTTTGGGGTTAATTGTTCTGTAAAATTCAGAACAATTGTTGTTTCCTATTGTTGTTTCCTTGTTGATTTTTTTCTAGAAGATCTATCCAGTGATATGAGTGGTGTGTTAAAGTCCACTACTATGACTGTATTGATGTCAATCTCCTTAAGTCCCCCAGAAGTTTAGTTATGTATTTAGGTGCTCCTGCATATGTTTATCAGAGTTATATCATCTTGTTGTATTAATCTTTTTATTACCATGAAATGGCCTTGATTGTTTCTTTTGATGGCTTTCATTTTGAAGTCCATTTTGTCAGATATGAGTATGGCTACACCAGCTTTTTTTTCATTACCATTTGCATGGAGAGTTTTCCCCATCTATCCTTCACTTTCATTCTGTAAGAATCTTTTGTTCTGAAGTGAGTCTCTAGTAGACAGCAAATATGTATGAGCCAGACTTTCTTATCCATTCAGCTACCCTATATCTTTTGATGAGCATTTAATTCATTTATATTTAAGGTTATTATTTACAAGTAGTTATTTGTTGTCATTTTTATTCTTTATGCCTGTGTTCTTCCCTCTCTATTTCTTCTTACAACACACTTTAGCATTTCTTGAATTGCTAGTTTGGTGGTAATAAATTCCTTTGGCCTTTTTTTTCCTTCTGTGAAACTCCTAATTTTGCCTTCAATTGTGACTGATGGCCTTGCTGGATAGACTAGTCATGAATTCAGTCCCTTGCTTTTTATTACTTTGTATACATTCCCTTCTGGCCTGTAGTGTTTCTATTGAGAAATCAGCTGATAGTCTAATGGGATTTCCCTTAAGGTAACTTTCTGTATCTTTCTTGCAGCCTTTAAGATTCTTTCTTTGTCTTTAATGTTTGACATTTTAAGTATGTTAGGTCTTAGTGTCGGTCTTTTGGATTCATCTTGACCGGAACACTCTGTGCTTCCTGGACTTGTATGACTCTTTTCTTCCCAAAGTCAGGGAAGTTTTCTGTCATTATTTCTTCAAACAGGTTTTCTATTCCTTGCTCGGCTTCTTCTCCTTCTATTACCACTATGCTGTGGATGTTTTTTTCATTTCATATTGTCCTCAAACTCCCCTTAACTGACCTACTGCTTTATAATTTTTTTTTTTCAATTTGCTTTTCTGAATGGGTGTTTTTGTTTTTTTCTACCTTGTTTTCTAACTCACTGATTCAATCCTCAGCTTCTTCTAGTGTACTATTGAATGATTCCAGGGTGTTTTTTTTCTTTCTTTCTTTCTTTTACAGATGAACTTTATTTTTTAATAATTATTTATTGTTGAAAGTATTACATATGTCCCCTCTTCCCCCCCCCATTGCTCCCCAACCCCTGCCCCAGGCCTGTAGCATGCTATTGTCTGTGGGTATTCTTTCTCATGTTGTTCTTTATTATAGCTATGCCATTCTTCATTTCCCCTTGATTCTTATTCATGTTGGTATATTTCTCATTCAGCTCCTTTTAATTTTCATTACATTGCTTGTAATTCTCACTCAGGTATTTGAGCATCTTTCTGATTGTTACTTTGAATTCTTTATCAGACAAATTACTTGCCTTCATTTCATTTAGTTCCTTTTCTGGTTATTCTTCCTTTTCTTTTATTTGGGGATTCTTTGTCTTCCCATTTTAGCAGACATTTTTAAATGTTGCTTATAAAGACTGTGTAGAATAATTAGGTTGGAAACTGGTTAAAGGCATACTCAACCTAGTTGTAGGCTCAGTGAGAAAGGTTTTTTAGAGATAGATCAAACCTGGGAAATTGTTTATTTAGGATGTATTTATATTCTGTTAGTATGTTATAGTTGTAAATCAGTAATTATTTTGACAAGACTTACTAAGTATTTAAAACTATAATCTGTGTTTTAAAAACAGAATCCAAGTACTTGAAAAACACAAGGCAATTTGGTTCAAAACAACTTGGAAAGTATTGCAATCAGCATAATTTATTTTATAGCAATACTAAATAGCTCCTGAATGCCAAGTTTGATAATGATGCATGAGTATTCTTACACCAGGGTCCAGTGAAACTAATTAATTTGGAACAGTGGTGTTTTCAATATATGCCAGCGTTCACTTTTTTTGAGAAAGTGCAAAGCACTTCATATAAATTAACCCATTTGTTCAACTTATTCATCACTGATACAAGTATGAAGAAAAATTTTCCAATTTTGTAATTGGTAAACCACAAAGAATATTTGGCAATTGCTGAAATTTGTATTATATAATTAAACTCTCTTGTACCCTAATTCAATTTTTTTTTGCACTGTCATTTTATTTGATTGAAGGATGCCTATCCTTCAAGGGTGATCAATGAAATGCAGAAAAGATTTATTTTTCACTTTCTGGTAATGAATTTAGACTATTAAAAAAATCCCACAATGAGCCTGAAGCAAATGAGAATACTAATGATCAATTACGTTGTTTGAGCAAAATTCATGATTGAAATTTAATGACTTGAAGCCATTGTGACATTACTTTAATGAATCAGAATGACTTAATGACCTATTACTATATATTTTTAATGTCATCTTATCAGTATTAAGAAAATAACTATTGAGACAGTTTATTCTGATTGACTATCTGGAAAGATTATTTTTAAACATTTAAAAGTTTACCTCTATTGATTACTACTGACTGCTTTAGTCACACTAACCATATGTACTTCATTGGTTTTCTACGATGAAAATTTGACCCATAATCAGTTTTGTGCCCCATAGTATCAGTGTGATTCTCCAATGTAGATAAATTTCCATTTTAATGATTACTATCTTAGGATTCTATTCTATGCAGTGACTATTTCTATTTACAAAATAGAAGACTAATTTTACATTGCTTTTGTGCTATAAATATAATACAATATATTAAAATTAAGCCTTATAAAATATATGTATGCCTGTAAGGCCCTATCTACTAAATATGTTTAAAATAGTATCCTTTTGTTTCAGTGTATGCAATGACTTTTTAAGAATGTATATTTAAAGTTAAATTATTGAAGTGAATTATATCAGGAAATTTTGAAGTTTAGTATGGCCTCTGAATCATGCACTTTTAGAATGTTTGAATTCAATTAAAGTTAATTTACAATATAGCAAGGCTTGTGTAAACTTGTAATTGTGTCTACCAAGTCAGGGGTAGATAGTGTTCCATGACATCCATAATATTTCATGCCTTTTTAAATAAAAAAAAATCAAGCACGTTACCTACTGACAATATGTGTGGTCCTCTTGGCACGAGCTGTGTTGCCATCTTTCTAATGATTAAATGCATGAGTAATTTTTGTGCAAGTCAGACATTTTAATTTTGTATTAGAAGTAACTTGATGTGCATGCTTTTGACCCATATGAAGGAAATAGTCCCTGGTAAATAAGTTAGTCGGCTGTACTTAATTTGAAGAAAGAAAGAAAGAAAGAAAGAAAGAAAGAAAGAAAGAAAGAAAGAAAGAAAGAAAGAAAGAAAGAAAGAAAGTCTTAGAATTATTCAGAACCAAGGGGAACAATGCTCTGAAATCAAATATGCAAGATGTACCTCACCCAATGACTTTGCTCACCTTCATTAGTCATTAGAGCAATATCATGAATCCTAACGGCTTATACTAGTCTAAAGAAATAATGAGAAATATATCCAGGAGAGACCACATAAAAGTGTTTCAACAGCCAAGAATTTTTTAAAGCCTTTGCATTGAATCTGGGAAACATAGACTTTAGAAGAAAGGATTCAACTAAAATCCTCATGTCTAAAATACAATCCCAAATAAAACCATTCAAAAATCAATAATCTTGGAGCCTAATTTAGCCACATTTGGGATCTAGTATAATACCATTCATTCATCCATGCTTTGAACTTGCAGCTGGCATTCTACCAATGCAAGCCACAGTGCTTTACACTGTGATAAATCAGTTTGTTCCTCAAAGTGCTCATAACTACTGCCCTAATTCCCAGTAGAAATCTCATCCCTGCAGCCTTATGACAAAACCTTATGATATTAGCTTAATTAGTGTATGTGTAGTGATTATCTTTAGTGTCTGAAGCAATTCATATTTACATTGAATCCAGACCCTGACCTCAGGTTATTGTTATGAACTAATAAATTATTGATTCATTCTTCTGTAAAATGGATTGTAGGAATCATCCTATATAATAAAGAGGGAATATGCAAATTGACCGTCACTCTGGTCAATTTGCACCCACAGCTGAGGCTAAGTTCCCATAATGAGCCTTACGAAGCAATCAGCAGGGATCTGAGGCTGCACACCCACCCACCTCCTGCATGGGGCTTGACAGGGGACCTCAGGTCATGCTTTCCACCCTCAGGGCTTGACAGGAGACCTCAGGCTGCTCCCCCTGCCCTGGCACCAAGCCAGAGGAACTCAGACTGCACCCTCTTCCCTGGTGCCAGGCTGGAAGACTTCAGGCCATGCCCCCTGCCCTGGCCTCATGCCAGGGGACTTGAGGCTGTGCCCCCCACAGAGCAGGACTTGACGGGGGCCCTCAATATGTGCCCTCCACCCTGTTGCTGGGCCAGGAGACCTCAGGCCATGCCCCCCACCCCAGCACCAGGTGAGGGGATCTCAGGCTGTGCCCTCTGCCCCAGTGCCAGGCTGTGGGATCACAGGCCACTCCCTCCACCCAGCAGGGCTTGATGGGGGACCTGAGGCTGCACCCCCCCACCTGGCAGGGCTTGACAGGGTGGGACTGGCTGGGTCTGGATCTAGCCCAATGAAGGGGGGCTGTCCAGGTTTGGGTCTCGAGTGAGTTTGAGGTGCATATGGGTGGTTGAAGACTTGACTCTGGGTTCCATGGTGCACCCCAGACTCTGACAGGAGGAAGATTTTCATATATGTTTTACTAATTTTCTTTAATCTCTGACACTTCTATTCTAGAGCAAGGGCAAATAGCAATATTAAAATATTTCCTCTAACTAATCCCCTTTTAATGTGCATGAATTTCATGCACTGGGCCACTAGTATTTCTATGTTCTTCTTTCAGAGTGCACTAAAATTTTAATTTATTTGGAATACTCTTTAAAGATAATATGCATTTATTTCTAGCTGAGTAATCACTTTAAAATGTCTCATTTATCTACAAAGACTCTCAGTGATACATGAGGACTATGAACAAGCATCCAGGAATTTTTTTTAAAGTTATCTTATAAGATTTTTTAAGCACACTAAAACACTTTAAAATAAGCATATCTTATTTTCCTTTAAGGGTTTAAATAATAATTTAAATTAAAACATATCAACAAGGTACATGATAGACTACTGTGATCTTTCCTAAGTATGAGCTTTTTCCTAAAACATCAGTTTTATAGTTGTGTTTTTTTTTTCAGATTTAGACAACTGTGGAGAACTTATCATTCACTTTGGATCATATTGCTTTGGAAAGCAACTGGGAAGATTAAGATATATCCCAAGAAAACAAGAATACCAATCAGAAAGGATATATGCACCCCATTGTTCATAGCAGAATAATCTACAATAGCTAAGATTTGGAAACAGCCTAAGTACCCATCAGCAGATGAGTGCATTAGGACACTGTGGTACATCTACACAATAAAATATTATGCTGCTGTGAAAAAGAAGGAATTCTTACCATTTGCAGCAACATGGATGGAATTGGAAAGAATCATGCTAAGTGAAATAAGCCAGTCAGAGAAAGATAACTATCACATGATCTCATTCATTTGTAGAATATAATGAACATCATAAACTGATGAACAAAAATAGAACCAGAGTCATAGAGCATCAAACAGACTATCCAACCTATGAAGGCAGGCAGGGGATATGGGGGTAAGAGATCAATCAAAGGACTTATAAGCATGCATATGAGCATAACCAATGGACACAGACAGTAGGTGGTGAGGGCATATGCTGGGGAGTAGGGGTGGCAGGGGAGAGGTCAATGGGGGAGAAAAGAGACATCTAATACTATAAACAATAAAGCATTTTTTAAAATATATATATACATAATTTGTCCTTATGTATATGTTTATCTAGAGCTATTTTAGCATTAATGTTTAAGTTTAATGTCAAATTATTGTTTTCAAAATTGGAAAGGATAAGATATAATATGTGATCTTATTTATTATCATCCTTTCTTTGCTTTTAACACAGGAGTCCTCCTTTACCCCCTACTCTTGTTACCATCCCTCTTATCCCCCCCCATCATCAGTCTTTGTCTCTTGCTCTTTTTTAACACAATTTTAGACTTTCAGCAGCATTGCATTATAAGCTATTAATAAAAATTAAAATGAGAAGATATAAGACATTTGGAAGAAAATATATCTTTCATTCATTCCTCTGTCTTTCTTGTAGGGAATGTTAATACTATCAACACAATCGTGACACCCCCCCCCTTTTATGAGATAGTATATTTTTTTGTGTTTTGTATATAAATATTTAATTCATATTATTGTCAGAAAAACTTAAAATATATATTACATTAATATAAAGTGCTTTCTTCTGTCAAATCACAATTATTTATCAATCTTTTTTACCTAACAAAAATGTGTTTCTATGTAAGAAACACATTATCATTTAAAATGAAAAAAATAAGCAAATAAAAATTGTAAAAAAGAAGTTATCAAAGGTAATTTTTTTCTTTTTTTTTGTTTTCTTCCTCTATCAAGAGAAAGCCTACAATTAACTGTGAAGTTTTAAATTATTGCATTAGTATGAACTGCTTCTGCCTTGATTTTCTAAAAAAAAGCAAAAAAAAAAATCCTGCCTTGGAATTCAATATCTATACCCACATAACGTTTGCATTTTTTAATATATACCAGTATCTTATAAAAGGCAGATAAGAGACATTAATTTACCAAAAAACAGAGGAAATAGATAATAAAATTAAACAGGAGAACCAAGTAGTAAAGATAATAGGCAGATATAAAAACAACAGTAGTTAATTTTGTTATGAAATTAAAGGACAAAAACTGGAGAATTTTGATGCATGAAATAAAAACTATGTAAACAATAAAATGGGCATTCTCATTCTGAAAAACAAAATAACTGAAATTAAATAATTATACATAACAATAGTCACATTATACATACTGAAGACAGAGAATTAAAAGATAGACTAAAAGAAAATATCCATGCTCAATAACATAAAGACAAAATGGTTTAAAAATAGAAAAGGCTCTTAAAAATAATCACTGTGTTAAATAGTAGAATGGTTTAATATATACAACTAGAGTTCAAAAGGGAAGAGAGAGTGGTAATGTTTGAAAAGAAAATTGCTGAACTACTGATGAAAGACATCAAATCAGACCTCAAGAAATACTACAAATTCTAAGTAAAAAAAATACAAATAAATAAAGTGATTAATAAAAAGGACAATAATAAAACTGATGGAAATCAAAGACCAAGAGAAAATGTTAAAAGCAATCAGAGAAAAAATATATTACAGTCTAACAGCTAACATAATGGAAACCAGAAAATGATTAAATTATGTCTTCAACTTATAAAAGTGAACAACAACCAAACTAAAATTCTGTACAAAGCAAAAATATTGTTCAAAAATTAAGGTGAATTTAAGATATTTTTAAACAAATGAAAACTCAGATGATTCAGCTTTGACCTAAATAATACTAAACATCAAACAGTGTTTTCAAAACAAAGGACATTATGCCAAGTTCTAGTAGAGAATGAAGGAAATAATAAAAGTAAATAGATGGGGCAAATATGTGAGAAACTATAAATTTAAATGATCACATTAAGAAAAGACTAGGAGGATTCAAAATAAATATCAAATTAAAATACTTTTCAAAAATATACAAAAGTTGGGAAGAGAATAAGTAGAGTTAAAATATTCTACAGACCTTGCTTTGTCTGCGGTGTGGGCCTTTCATTGTTTTCTGGAATACTGATAATCAACAATCTGATATAGGAGAAAACTGGAGATTGGAATTGGACTGATTTCAATTGGACTGACTCAACTGAAAGGAAAAAAAGTAAAAGGAAAATAGAAGTGGGACAAATGAAAATCAAATTTCAGATGATATATATCAAGTACTACATTAAAATTAAATTGAATAAAGAATCCAAATTAATGCAAGTAATTATCAAGCAGGAAATGGAGAAAATCTATTTCAAAAATATGCTGCTTACAGCAAGCGGACCTTAAATATAAGTACACTAAAAGTTTAAAAGTAGAGGTGGAAAAATGATACCATTCCAATGCTAGCTAAACAAAACTGGTAAAAACTACACTTTTATAATAAAAATTAAAATTTAAAGAAAGACTTATTGCTAGGTATAATGATCTATTTCATCATTGTAAAAGAGTCAATCTATCAGGATTATATAATAATCAAAGTTGTCATATTAAGCACACATATTAAGATGGTTTGTACCAAGTAATACAGTTTCACATTATGTAAAGGAAAAATTGATTAAAAAGTAAGGAGAAATAAAAATGTATAATAAAATATTAATATATTTCAGTAATTAAAAATCACTTAAATTAAGAATATAAAAAGTTTGACAGGATTTAAAAATTAAAATACTTACAGACTTAGATACTATAATCAATATTTTCAAATTAAATAATTATAATAGATTTTATTTTTAAAACAGGCTTAGGTTCACAGGAAAATTGAGCAGAAGTTACAGAAATTTTCTATATATCCCCTGCCCATACATGCATAGCTTCCCATTATCAATGTGCATCACCAGCATGGCACAGTTGTTACAATTGAGTAACCTGCATGGGCACATCATGTCACACAAAATCTATAGTTTATAGTTCACTCTATAGTCTATATATTTTCTGAGTTTAGAGAAATGTATAGCAACATGCATCCACCGTTATGGTATTATACAATGATTTCACTGCCTTAAAAATCCTCTGTAATCACCTCCTCCCAATCTTTGACAACCTAACCTTGTTATTATCTCCATAGTCACACAGTGGAATCCTGCATCATGTAGCCTTTGCAGACTGGCTTCTTTCACTTAGCAACATGCATTTTAGTTCAACACATGTGTTACATGGCTTGATAGCTAGTACTTTTTAGTGCTGAATTATATACCTTTGTCTTGATGTACCATAGTTTATTCATCGATTCATCTACTGAAGGGTATCGTAGCTGCTCTCAAGTATTGGCAATTAAGAATAAAGCTGTAACTATCCATGTGCAGGATTTTGTGAGATCATAGTTTCCAATTCCTTCGTGTAAAAAAGAACACTATTGCTGAATTGTATGATAAGAATAAATTTAGTTTTGTAAGAAACCACCAGTCTTCCAAAGTGTTGGTACCATTCTGCATTCCCACTAGGAATGAATGAGAGTTCTTGGCAGCATTGGTGTTGTCCACATCCTTTTCCAGATTTTGGCCATCTAACAGCTATGTAGTGTTATCTCATTTTTTTAATTTGAATTTCTGATCACATATAAAGTGGAGTGTATTTTCATATGATTATGTGCAATCTATATATCTTCTTTGATGAGGTGTCTATTAAGATCTTTAGCCCATTTCTTAATTTTTTTTTTTCTTATTGTGTTCTAAGAATTCTTTTTAATTTTGGGATAACAGGCCTTTATAAGATATGTCTTCTGCAAAAATTTTCTCTTATTTTTTGTTTGGCTTTCTTTTCTGTTCTCTTGACAGTGTTTTTCTCAAGTAAGAAACTTTAAATAAAATTTTGACAACAGAGCAAAGACAGTCTTTTCAACAAATGGTGCTGACACAACTGAGCATTCAGATGCAGAAAATGAACATCGACATAGATCTTACATCTTTACAAAAGTTGCTCATAAAGACTCATAGGCCTAAATGCAAAATACAAAGCTATAAAGCTCTTAGAAGATAACACAGGAACAAATCCAGATGACCTTTGTTTGTTGCTAATGTTTTAAATACAAGAGCATGACACATGACAAAAAGATTGATAAGTTCTACTCATTAAAATATTCATCTTTCTCATTTTATAGATTTTCTTTAGACAATATTGTCTATACTTGTAGAAGATCATGGTTCAATTCCCACTCAGAGCACATATCTGGCTTCCAGGACCCATTCCCCATGTGGGGGAGTGCAGGAGGATGCCCAATGATTTTCTCTCATCACTGATGTTTCTCTCTCTCTGTGTGTTCCTCTCCCTTCCTCCCTGAATCAATAGAAATATATTTTTAAAAAATACAAAGACTATATTTAATATAAACTTCACTCTTCAGTACATATCCTTATTTATTAATGCCCCCAAACATTTCCTCTTAGATATACCACAGTCACCCTCAGCATAATTTGTACAAAGCCAATGTTTCTGTCTTTTATAAAGTTGACCTTTATTCTTATTTTCTATGTTAATTATTTTACTACCAATCATTCAATACTTGAGTTATAAATTGACATGTCATTCTAGCTTTCTACTTTATTTGAGATTAGATATTACTTATTCACTTACTATAATTTTATCATTAACTATTAATTTGATTAACTATATACTTCCTAAGTATTTGTTGGTGTCTTTCTTATCTTGGTCTTTGTCAGATACTATACTTTTCTCACTAGAACAATTATGTTAGCCTGCTTCCATAGTACTAAACAGCATACATTTAAAAAAGTGAATTTGACCATGTCACTCATCCTCTTGTTTTCCATCCAATATCACTATCTACAGTTTTTAAGGAAAATATAAATTTCATTGCACGATGTACAACTTCCTGTATTTTCAGCTATCTCTGAATCTTTCTGGCATTGTCTCCTGCGTTCATTTTTATTCATCCTGTACTATATTCATACTGAACCACTTCATTTCTATAACTGGCATGCTCTGTCTCAGCTCCATATTTGTTACATATTGCTGACTGCTGGGAATGGATTCTCTTGTCTTCAGCCTCTGGCTAGATTCTTCTCATCCTTTCTAACTACAACATTACTTTTTCCTAGAACTTCTATTTCCTCTAGTCTAGGTTTGGATCACTCTCCATCTGCTCCCATGTTACCTTGTGCAGAAGTCAGTTTGAACACTTAGTGCATTATGACTGTCAGTTTGGATGTCTGTATAGTCTTACTATATTACTTCTAAATCATACTAGATGCCTGGAGCTCTTTTTATTCCAAGTAAATATTTTTAGATGAGATTATAAAATTTACTCTAATAGCCATTTAACTTTCAAAGAATCACATTATTATATTTGAAAATCTTGGCTTCTGGTTAGGTTCTGCCACAGAATTTTCTAACTGCTAAACTTTGGAGT
Organism: Murina feae; assembly: GCA_004026665.1. NCBI lineage: Eukaryota > Metazoa > Chordata > Mammalia > Chiroptera > Vespertilionidae > Murina > Murina feae. Next base: position 31,286 of record PVJC01004310.1, read on the forward strand.
GTTAGAACACTGTCAGCTCCTTAAAGCCAGGAATATGGTCATTAGTGTTAAAATGGTAATTATTAGAAGATACTTGCTGCTAAATGTTTCTGAGCATTTATGGTAAGAAATTGTTGATATTATGGGTGGTTCAGTGCCACTGCTCCAAGGTACTGCTGGGTTTCAGTGACTCCAGTCCCAAAACCAGGGACATCTTGACACATTCTCTACCCCAGTTGGAAGATGTGTAGCCTCCTTAAGGTGGCAGCTCATGAAATGTTTGTGGGAGGATATTTTCAGCCAAAGATTTTTTGATGTTGTTACCACCTTTATCATTGCTTCTACACCTTCCTCATGTTGATGAAAATTAGACATATTTATTTTCTTGGAAATGTTTCTTAAATGTTTATGCAAAATTTACAATTCTATAATGAATGGGCCTGAAATTATTGAAAAAACATTTAATTAATCTTCCTACTTGGGCATTTTTTCATTTATGTTTCTACTTAAATAACTAATTATGTCCTATTTCTCATATATGATTTTTGATAAATCTAACAAATGTCTGTGTGTGTTCTTCCCTATAGTCTCTTTCTCTTCCACTACAACATGATGTTAAAAGTCACAAGTGAGAGTGCCATAATTTTCCACGGTTGCAGCACAAAACACTACCATAAATATGTATAAAATTCTTAAATTTGGCTGAGAGGATAAATGATATTTGCATTTTCTAGACCAAGGAATAACAAAATACCCTGGAATGCATGACTCTTCTCAGGACAAAAACATTTGCTTCAGACGCAGAAAAAAGGCACAGAGATTTTAGTATTTATAGCAAGATTAATGTACTAAAAATTCAAGAAATTTCAAGACTTAACTTTGGAACTTGTAGCAAACTTAAAAACAGAAATTATTACTTTACCATATGCTATGTTTTTTCTAAATCAGACTAGATTGCTGAAGCTCTTTTTCCCAAGTAAATACTTTTAGAATTTATTATAAAATCTACATTACTATCAATTTAACATTAAATGAATTGCATTACTTACATTTGGAAAACCTGGCTTCAAGTTTTGTTTTGCCATTGAACTTACTAGCTGCTGAATTTATGCACATTTGCCATCTCTCAGAAACTTCATCATCTAACCTTTAAAATGGTGCAAATAAGACATGTCACAAAGCACAAGTTGCTGTGAATGTATGCAAAAAATTACCTTAAAGGCTTTAGAATATTTTTTATCATTAACTTTTCCTCCTCAAATTTCCAAACTATAGATTATATGACCCAAATCTGTCTACATTTAACAGAGGTATTTAAATATCATTCACTAATTGATTCACATAATAAGCACCAGCTTCCCTTTTGTTTGGAAGATCTTAAATGGTAGAATGAATTTGTAGGTGTCATCATTTAAAATTGCATATGATCCCTGAAAAAGTAAATCATGCAGCCTTTATCGTCATGAACTGCCTTTGGCCTAACTTCTGAATTATTGTGATTCATTTATTCACCCTCTTTATCATTCATGCAACAATTTTTTATTAAAGCTCATATCATGTTTCAGACAGTGGGTTATGTGAATAATAAGACAAAATCTGTAATTTAAATAGGTCGTAATTTATTGGAGAGAAAGACAAGCAAACAACAACTAAAATGCAGTATAACAGGTGCTAGGATATATGTATGCAGAAGACACTGTGAGAAGATGTCTTCCCAGGGCAGGTGACTCTGGAGCTGAGTTTTTAAAAGCAAGTAGCAGATGGGATTAGCTAAAGAAGCAGTGGGATGAAGGGTAGGAAGTGGCGTTGGTAAGGAGGTTCTCTCAAGGAAGAAAAGAGCACGTGTTTACCAGAGGAAGGAGCATGTATGACATCCTACAGGGTAAGAAAGATTGCCTATTTCAGCAAAATCATTGTAATGCTCTCTTGCAATCCTCTTCTCCGTGGGCAGAGAAGAAGAACTCATTCAGGATCGCTGAGAGGTTCAATAGGATAGAAACACAAGATGAAATCACAACATGGCTTGACACAAGACTGGAAAGAAAAGCACAGGACAGATTATGAAGTCTCATATGTGTTGTGCTGAGAAGTTTGAATCTTACTATTGGAGGCTATGAATAGCTATGAACAAATTTCAAGCTGGTTTGTGACTTGATTTGGTTAGGATTTCAGAGTACTAAAATCTGGTGATGATGTGGAGTATGGATTGACCAGAACTATAGGTGAAGACTGATGTAGAGTGAATGACTTGAAGGAGCCAAGGTAAAGGTGTGAACTGAGAACTTGTCAATGGAAATGAGCCAGAGAATCACAGGAAGCATTGCCTCTCTTTTTAAGAACCATCGTTGTTTTTTGTTTTGTTTTTCTAATTCCAATGAAAATCAAATCCAAAGTGTTTGTTATGCCCTTCAAATTCCTACAAAACATGGCTTCCAAGTGGCAATAGATTATAATATAATATAGTATCAAAAGAGTGAGTTTGTCTGTATTTAAATCTCAGCTCACTGAAAAGTACTTGTGTGACCTTATGTAAATTACGTAACTGCCTTTGACTCAGTTTCCTAATTCCCAAAGTGAGGATAAAAATCATAATAAAAATAAGAGTGTGAAATGTTATAATACAAAAAACAAAACCCAAAACAAACAAACAAAAAAAACACTTCTAGCACAATAATTGGGCCACGAAAATTGCTCAATAAAGCCAGCTAATGAACACATCTTATGTCATTCTCTACATTCACTCTTCCATTTCACTGGCCTTCAGACAAAACAGAATAAACTCCGCAATATTGGAGGGCTAACCCTTTTTATCCTTTAGTGCGAACTGCTCTTTTTCTAATGGATTGCTTCTCTGATATCTTTCTGCCAATGGCTTGAAGACTACATCCTCAGACACTTTCCTGGAGACTTTTCAAAAATATACACTCTACCATTATTCTTTGTCATGGCAATCTTTATAATTTTTAGCACTTAGAAAAAGCACTAAATATTTAGTTTATGTATTTGCCTACCAGTTCATTGTATGTCTCCCTACCTAGACTATAAGCTCCATAAGAATTCTTTGTGTTATTTTGTACTTATTTATCCTAGTTCAGCATCTGGTGCACAGTAGGTTTCAATAAATAAATGTAAAATACAAACAAAGTAAAATATATAGACCTGGAGGGTAATTTAATGTAAAAACATGAACTACCAGTAAAGATTATCAAGCGTGATGAATATGAAGAGAAGAACAATCAAGTGGTGAGAAAAGATGAACATTTTAAATTTAGACCCATTTGCGGACACAAATAAAGCTTTGGAGAAGGCATTTGGATATTGGGGCTGGAACTCTAAAGAAAGTTTTGAATTTAAGCTAGAATCAATAAGTAGTAGTGGTCATAACCGTGGGAATAGATGCAGTCACTTGGAAAAGGTCTTAGTGAGCAGAGATGGGAGCTTGGTAAGGGACCCAAGGGACCAGTCTCCAGGATGGAGGAGAACTGGAAGGGAGGAAGACCAATAGGGGAGCTTGGGAGAAACTACCAAACAAACCAACTAGATGTGAGCGGTATCATGGGAGCCGTGGGAGCAATTATTTAAATCCTTTAAGATAGCCAGATATTCCAGGTTTTCAACTGTTTCGATAAATGTCAGAATCTCAGGAGCTCTTCATGAGGCATCATTATTTTTTCTGATGCCACCCTGTCCTTGTATGGGCTTTTGTCTACCTTAGTCCCTGGGCATCCCTGGCCCTATCTTTCATTATTCTTTGTCAAGGTTTCATTAGGCAGTTCTTTTTCTCCCATTCTTATTATGAAGATTTCAGTTATTTGGTCCTGAGACTTCACTTTTAAGTTTAAAATTTCCTTCATTCTGAATTTAGTAGAGAGGTCTCTCAACCACACAAATAAAGGTTCCAGAGGTGCCTTTGTTCAGGGCCAAAGTTCCTCAAGTGGGTGTGAAAAATGAATCTTATTCCTGACATTCGAGGGGCTAGGCATGTACCCTTAATGTATATACTCAGAAAGGACCTGTTTCACCCCCACTTTGATGGATCCATTTCATAGCATGCTACGTGATCTACAAAAGTTGAAAATAGTAAACCAGTATGGAAAACTTGATTGCTGATTTTTTGTTAGGAAAAAGTAAAAAAAAAAAAAAATGTGTTAGGAAAATGTAAGATTCTTTTGTTAGAAAACTTTCCTGAGTGTATGAAAACAAATGCAGCTTTAAAATAAATTCGAGACAGATTGTGAGGAAGGAGGGAGGGATATCCTCTGCCAGTTTATGTCCTTGTTTTGAATAAAGACGTTCTTAGAAAATGTGAATAAAAGTCTGGGATGTGGTTGATCCTAGTGGAATAGAAAATTATTATTAGTAAAAAACAAAACCCCATAACACCTCTCCTGTTTCAAATGTGCTCAGTGTTCTGCCTAACCTCATCACTGGGATTGCTGGGTAACACTTTGTCTTACGAATGATTTGTGAGCATTTTACTGTTGTCTCACAATAGCCCAAAACATTATGTGAAGACACAGCTGCTTATTCCAACTGAAATTTGTCATCATTCCTAGGATTCCATTGGGATCTGCCTAATTAAATGACTAAAGGAATTACCTGGAGAACTATAGCAGAAGAGACCTAAGTAAACAATTATCTCTACACAATCAAGATGATTCCTGCTTAAACCAAGCTTTTTTGTTGTTGTTCTTGCTGATCTCTACTTTTTGCTCCTAGCCTTTCTCGAATATTTGTGCAGAGCTGCTTAATGCAAACAAAGCAAGTCATAGGAAATGAGTGTGGCATCAATAAAGAACAGAATTAGAAGGAAATGGATAAAGACTAAATAAATTGTGCACACAGCTTTTTGCAAAAGAACAAAATCAAATAAAACACCTTATATTTATCATTATATGAAACCTGGAGACAATTTTTGACACAATAGGCAGGAAATTAGATAGGAGATTTAGGTATTGTTAATGTGACTTTCATACTTGAGTCTTGGCTCATTGTAATGAAAGTCACCTCTCTGCCACTTCTTGAATTCTAGCTTTTATTGTCTTTTTGCAGAGCTACCCTTCTCCCAGTTAGTCATTTACCTAACAGTCTAGAGTAGCACAAAAGCCACATCAAAAAGCACAGTCTTTCTGCTTCTGTACATCAGTTCAATCACCTCAAAAGCCACTCCCTTTGTTCTTTGATTTATTTTTGAGTTTCTAGCAACCACTATTATGTCAGACTAGGGGCCCAGTGCACAAAAATTTGTGCACTCAGGGGGTCCCTCAGCCCAGCCTGTGCCCTCTCGCAGTCTGGGACCCCTCAAGGGATGTCCACCTGCTGGTGTGCCTGGCCAGCCTGGGTGAGGGATTGATGGCTGTTTGCAGGCTGGCCAAGGCTCCCAATGTGAACCCTTACCCCATTGAGGTGTGACAAGCCTAGGTGATGGGTTGAGGGCCTTTTTCAGGCTGCCCAGAACTCCTTCAGGTTTTAAGTCCCTACTGGGGTTCCTGGGCAGCCTGGGTGAGGAGCTGAGGGCCATTTTCAGGCTTCCCACAGTCCCTTCAGGGTTCAAGTCCCTACTGGGATACCTGGCCAGCCTGGGTGAGGGGCTGAGGGCTGTTTTCAAGCTTTCAGGCTGCCCATAGTTCCCATTGGCCCAAGGTCCCAGCAAGGCTGGGTGGAATCAGGTTTCTGGGGTTTACTTATCTTCTATAATTGAAACACTGTTGCTTTGAGCCAAGGCCTACGCAGGTAAGAAAGCCTCCTGTTTGTTTCAGCTCCATGGCTTCTATAATTGAAACATTGTTACCATGAGCAGAGACTCAGCCAGCCTAGGCAGGCAGTTGCAAGAAGCCTGCTGTTTACTCTAGCTCTGTGGCTGCCAGACACCATCTTGGCTGGGTTAATTTGCATAGAGCTGCTCTGATTGGCTTGTGGGCATGACTTGGATGGTGGGCGTGACTTAGAGATGGTTAATTTGCATATTACTCTTTTATTAGATTAGATTCTAGATGCATTTCATAAATCTCTCTGAATCTCAAAATTATACTCTATCAATGCACAAGTGAGATTAAATGTTGAGCTGTTCAGTCTGAGTAGAGCTAACTCAGTACAATCATTTCTTTAGGCCTTGAAGCCTTACTAAAGTGCCTGCACAGGAGCAAGAAGGCAGGGCTGAGATTTGTTACCAATGGTGGAGTTATTTGTTATTTTCTGAATGTCCCTCTTTCTCCTCCTCTCTGTCATGAAGTCATCACAGTAGATTCTATACTTATTTCTTGGCACCTCTCATTCAACTCCTAATTTCTAGTTAGGCTCATGCAACCCAGTTATTTAAGTCAGATTAACTTAACTCTTTTTAGAAAAAGTTTACAAAGACACAAAGGGTCTCCTCATGGTTGTTGAAGAAACACTCATTACCATGTAAACTATAAGATAATTATGCCAGTTTTAATAGGCTTTATCTCCTTTGTCTGGAGTTTCATCCCACCAGAGGGGGAGGAGAGACAGAGAAACAGTGTGATGCTGAATTGAAAACCTGAAGGCACTGTTATGTTACAAGCACTTCCATATGCTGGTTGGACTTCTCACAAAGTCTACACCAAAGGTGTCCTTTATTATCTTAACTTTTTTTTCAAGAAGCATGTACTGAGCCTAACCAGTTTGGCTCAGTTGATAAAGCATCAGCCTGCAGACTCAAGGGTCCCAGGTTTGATTCTGGTCAAGGGCATGTACCTTGGTTGTGGGCATATCTTTAGTGGTGAGTGAGCAGAAGGCAGCTGATTGATGTTTCTCTCTCATCGATGTTTCTAGCTCTCCATCCCTCTCCCTTCCTTTCTGTGAAAAAATCAATAAAATATATTTTTTAAAATAAAAATAAATAAAAAAGAAGCTTGTGCTGAAAAGGACATTCCAGGCTATCACGTCATCTTTCTACATGTGAATCAATTGTGATAACCTAAACTCTCTAACAGACAGGACTTTCTTTTGGTTTAATGATATTCAAAGAATAAACATTTAGGCACCTAATAGATATTTGTTCTGACATTTATAGAAATAGGACACTCACAGGTAATTTATTTGATCATCCTATTGGAGCAAGTAGTCATAAAGCAAAGGTTAAGAATACACTTTTTGTAAATCTGACAGTGTAGCCTTTAGATATCAGCCACTATAACAACAAAAATTCCTCCTTCTAATTTTTTTTAATTTATCATTGAAAGTATTACAGATGTCTCCCCTTTTTCCTCCCTTGACCTCCTCCTCCCACTCTTGTCCCCTCTCTAAGCCTTCACCACATTGTTGTCTGTGTCCATGGGTTACACCTGCAAATATACATTTTTTCTTCTTGTTAGTTATTCTGCAAATTCATAATGTGCAGCACAGAGTAAACCCTTAAGAAAACTATGCTGATTGAAGGAATTAGAAAATGTGCATTGGTCTCTAAGATAACCAGGGATATAGTACCCATGCACAGGCAGTCCTGCTTCACTTTCTACCTCTTAACTGATATATGTCATTCTTTTTTTCATGTTGGTATCTAGTTCAGTGGCTGCTTGGATTTTCAATGTTACATCTTTCTCAAGATGTATGTTCTCAAAGTAGTGGCCAACATTATAATTGTTTTCATTTTTTCCATGTTCAACATATATTTACTGAATTTATGTTATGCGCCTGCACTCTACTAGGGCCCAGGAATAAAGAAAAAATGCCTCTATATACTGCATAATCTAAATGGGAGATGCATATGAAAGAAATACAGTAATCACAATAAAACTGTTTAGCAACACTGGGCTTGACATTCCTGGCTTATCATTCACAGTTTTGAGTGTTTGAAAGTGTTCTCTAAATTCATGACATGGACATAATCATTGTTGTGGGGACATTGATGTGAGCATGAGCTTTGTGAACCTAGCATGCAGAAGCTAGTCAGGCATTCAGTGTATCATTCTCCATCTGATGTCTTCATCTCAACAGGACAGGATGTGATCGTGAGTCTTTATGCATGCAAGAAATATCTAGAATTGTATTCTTTGAAAACTGGGAGCTAGTGGAGGCTTTTTTAAGAGCCTGTACTGAGTACCTCAGATAAACATAAGAGGGTGTAAAAATAATTTATAGAAACACGAGCAAGCTTTGCAGTGGGAAAAAATACTAAATATGCATGTCTAAATAGCAGTAGATCTTTTCCAGGTAATGGACTTCCATGCTGACATGGAAGCTTGACATGGATGGCACATCAATAGCTCCTAGCTAAAGCATAGTGCTCATGGAGGAAGTGTTCCTGGAACATGTGCATCATTTGGAAGCTAGTGAGGAGCCCATTGCTGAAATTCATGATTGAAAATGACAGAATTAGACGTAATTTTAAGGTTAGCCAAGTGATCAAAAACTATGTATGCCATAATTGCTCAGTGGGTTGAGCATCATACTGTGCACACGAAGGTCACCCATTTGATCACTGATCAGGGCAAATGTCCAGGTTGCCAGTTCAGTCCTCATCAGACTGGAGATGATGGATGGATGTTTCGCTCTCCCATCAATGTTTCTCTCTCTCTCCCCTTTCCCCTTTCTCTCTATTTAAAAAAAATCAATAAAAACATATTTATAAAAACTATGTGTGAGAATGTATTATATTCTATACTTTAAGAAATTTATTATTCTGGATTTCCCCAGAGGTTGATTCCAAAGCAAAGATTTGAGGAAAGGAGTTCTGAGTTTTTTGTTTGTTTGTTTGTTTGCTTGTTTTAAAACAAAACAAAACACATATATTTATCTTTTTAGGTTATCCCATGAAATCACCTATAATTATTGTGACAGTAAGACAGGAAAGGCAAGGCAGCCAAGGTCTTATCATGCAAGTTAGCTCTTTGAATATCTGAGACTGAACCCACTGGGGCACCATGAGAGCCAGTGAAAACTGTGCATTTAAGAGTTCTTCTACCCAGAAGATGTGAAATTCTGGCTCCCTGGGCAGATGTCAAAAAAGGCTACCTTGGCCAGGAAAAAAAACCAAACCAAAACAAACAAAATACACCCAGAACAACTATATGCATGCGCTCTCTCTCAGGTGGATGTCATTGAGGTGGTAAGGGTGAAAAGGTATAGGAAGGTACCAATGTCATCCTATATAATAAAAGCCTAATATCCAAATCAACCAAATGGCAGAACGACCAGTGGAATGACTGGTTGCTATGACACACACTGACCACCAGGGGCCAAATGCTCAATGCAGGAGCTGCCTCCAGCCCAAAGGCACAGGCCAGCCAAGGTGGGTGCCAGAGGGGGTCCCCCGATTATCCCATTGGTCACCCTACAGATTAACCTTGATCACCAACCAGGCCTAGTGACCTTACTCACGCACGAATTCTGTGCATCAGACCTCTAGTCTATTATAATGAAGAGTTTAAAGATTCACTGACAGGGGAAAAGTACTGCTTATGTTTTTACAAGTCCATTAGCACAACTAGAAAACTATTTTAAGATATATTACGTAAGACAGGGTCATTAACTTTGAATTTCATGCTTCTCTACATACTCTTCTACATTACTGAGCTCATACTATGTTCAAGGAGTTTTCACTTATTTGAATTTTGTTTTATTTTCCTATAAACTCTGAACATAGGCAAGGCTGATAGAATCATTCTTGTGTTATAGATGAAGAAACTGAGTTCAGAGGAATTAAACACTTTGTCATACGGTTACAGTAAAAACCAGGTCTTTTGCTCCTTACTTTAAAAAAAAATATTAGCTGCAGCAAAAAGAACATTTAGCTTGCATAAGTCTATCTCAGTAGTAATTTAGTTAAATATTAAAGTGTTATTATTGAAATTCAAAAACAATTAGAATATTAAATGTTTGCCAGTAGTTTTTTTTCTATTAATAAGATGCCATGCAGGGAATTCAGAAAATGTATAGCCTTTTCTGACTGCAGTTGTAAAAAGGTGGACCAAAAATATAAGACAGAGAGCATTCATGCAGACTGGATTGGGGAAAGTTGGATCATACTCGGCAGGATCCTTAGCTTAGAGAGAAAAAAAGTGAGTATTATTGAAATTAGAGTTGAATTGCAATTGCTAAAAAGTGACTAAGTAGATCATGGTAGTTTGTCACCAGACAGATATAGTGAAGAGATGGCATTCAATAATCAGTGGGTCGGAAACTGGGTAGGCAACTGGAACAAGAAGACAAATCACAAGGATGAGATAGGTGGTCAAAGGTTTGGAGCACAAAAAAGGAGTAAAAATATACCAAAATGTAGGGCAAACTAAAAAAGCCAATTATTGAGATAATTGATCCAGGCAACAAGGAATGGAATTATATTGTAGGAAGGATGGAACTCGGGGAGGTCATTGGCTATAAAACAATACAATTTAAGTTCCTAAAGTTATATCATCTTAGGAAAACTTCTTAAAAATCTTTCTGCTATTATAGAACCAATTCCATGAATTAGCATTTGGGAAGAAACTGTTCTATTAACGATCTAAAATATTTTTATTTTCTCAATGAAAATAGGTCAGATATAAAAGAACTAGGCTTAATATAATTACTGTCAGCTGCAAACATGCATTGCACTTTTAATGAGGAGAGAAGATGTTGGCCATGTTTTCAAAGCCATTATGATTATGAGCAAGGACACTCAGGGCAGACCTGAGCTCCGGTGAGTGGCTTTTATCTGTAGCACTTACAGATTATCTTGCAAGGAAAGCATTCTGAGGCAGGTGTTAGGAACGTGGTCTGTCCAGTCTGTACACCATTAGAGCATTGGTTGCAACATACTTTGAGTTATTTCAGCTCAGATAGGATTTTTTTTAACACTGGAAGAGAGGAACTCTTAATCTATGACTTGAAAATGATAACAGAAATATTACTCAAAAATTACTTAACCACACTATAAAATTAATTACTCATAGCTCATCTAACAATGAGCTTAAACGTGAATAAACAATAAACTATAAAGAACATATAATTTGGTTCTGATGTTAATTTGTAATGTGTCTTCATCAGAGAACTGGTGAAATTCTGTGGGAGCTGTTCCTGTGACTTTCTGGGTCTAGTTTCACTGTCAACACTTTTTTTTCTTTGACCTGAACGGACTATTCACTGGTTCTTTTTCTATGCTCCATATTTCTGTGCCATCCATGTTAGAATACTCAGTGTCAGTTTGAATTTGAGTTTTCAAAAACATTTCAGAAAACTCTTGGTCCCTTCCTTGGTGAAGTCACAGACTGCATTCAGCAGCCAAGCAGGGCTGTAGGCTGGACTTCACAGCTGGTCAGTGCTATATAGTGGATTCTGTGACTGCCCAGGATCACTGTTCAGGTCCCTGGTTTTATCCTGCCCATAGCTGTGCTCAACAGATGGGCATGGCCGCTGGCTTGGTTCCCTGCCAGAGTAGGAATATAAAAGGGGTTCCTGGGTACTTCTATCTCTGGGTAGACACCTGGTCAGGCAGGACTGAAATCTATGTTCAGCAGTTGGGTGTGGCTGAGAAGTTTCTTTACTGGAAGGACAAGCTTTAGTGCGTGCTCTAAGGCTGCTGAGAGTTTATGGCCATGCTTCCCAGTGGAGCAGAACTGTAGGTTTTGCTCAGCTGGTGGACAGGCTTGATACTATTCACCAGGTAAACCTCACTGCTCTTATGTGTTAACTAGAGGCCCAGTGCATGAAATTCATGCACTGGGGGGTGGGGGTGGGGTGGGAGTGTCCCTCAGCCCAGCCTACACCCTCTCCAATCTGGGATCCCTCTCACAATCTGGGACTGCTGGCTCACCTGCCTGCCTGCCTCATTGCCCCTAACTGCTTCTGGCTGCCAGGCTGATTGCCCCCCACTGCCCTCCCCTGCAGGTCTGGTTGCCCCTAACTGCCCTCCCCTGCTAGTCTGGTCCCCTCAACTGCCCTGCCTTGCTGACCATCTTGTGGCTGTGGGTGCTGCCATCTTTGAGGACATGGTAGTCAATTAGCATATTCTCTCCTTATTGGCTGTGGGTGCCGTCATCTTTGTGATGCATGAGGGTCAATTAGCATATTCCCTCTTTATTCATGAGGATGAGGTTAATCATTCCTATTCTTGGTAGGCAGAATAATTGATTCTTAAAGATGTTTACTTCCAGATCCTCACAAGCTGTGAACTGGCAAGGGTAAATTCGCCTTGGGGTTAAGGGTGATCATCAGGGTGTATTTTAGTAAATGGGTTAGCCTGGAATGTCCAGGTGAATTGTATGAATTACAAGCTTACTCAAAGATAAAAATGGGAGACAGAAGGTTTAATATCAAAGTGACAGGATGTGAGAAAGACTCTAATTACCATTTCTGATTTTGAAATTGTAGGAAGGAGCCAGGAAGAAAAAACAATGTGGACAGCAAGGAAACAGATTCTCTTCAGGAGACTCTACAGCAGTGCAGCCTACTGATACTTCAGTGTTAGCCCAATTAGACGCATTTCTGGACTTCTGACATCCAGAAATGTAAGATAATAAATGTTTGTTGTTTTAAGCTGTAATGTTTTCAGTTGTGGTTATAAACCATCTATTGTAATTTGTTACAGTAACAAAAGAAAACTGCTGTTGTAGGGTTTGTTTTGAGAACTGAACTAACTAATGTAATACCTAATAACATGAGCAATGGAATTGTATTAATCTGTGTTTTGAGCTGTTCTTTCAAAATAGTGACTATTACTTTTTGAATTACTTGACATCTTTCAGTTTTCTCATCTACATGTAGGGAGATAATATCTAGAAATATAAAATTTTTGTCAGTTTACTCTTTATATTTTCTTACACTTGACAAGTTTTCTAGTTGGCCATAATTATATAGATTAACTCTAGAAATAGTAATGCAATTCATAAAGAAAGACCCTTAATTATCACAAAGAAAGCATTAAGGGAAGCAAGGAATTCATGCCAAAAGTATAATGTTGAAAGATAAATAGAATTAGAGGCAGACAACATGATCTACCCCTCTAGTTTAGAAGAGGGCCTCCAGGAGGTGGGATGGAGAATGAATCTCAGAGAAGTATAGACTCTTCTCACCCAGGCTGGCCAGCTACAGGGAACTGTGGGGAAACTCTACACTCCAACAGGCCATCCATCACCATTTTGTGTAACACTATGGCTCAGCAATGCAGAAAAACAGGAGTTGGCTGTTTTGGATTTTGGGGTATCGATAAAAGCCTCCCACTGACAAAGAACTGATGTTGGTCTAGTAGGATGACCCTTTTATTAACTGCAGTCTTTGCAGAAACTCATGTAGACTGTGTGGACAATCCTCCCTTACCACCAATTTTATTGGCTTAAGATAAATACCTCATTATCCCTAAGCAGAGTGAGATGTCTCTGACATCTGAAGAAATGGGTGATGAAGTTGATAGGAAAACTTTGCCTCCTATCTTATTATTGAACAGCAACGAAATAGCACCAGTCTAACTCAAGGACCCCCTCATGTAAATGGAGTTAATAATCCAAAGTCCACGGGATTGAATGAGATAATACATGTCAAGTTCTTATCAAAGGCTGTAGGCACAATGGCAGCAACACAGCTGCCTTTTTATTGAGCTACTAGGGGCCCAGTGCACAAAATTTTATGCACTGGGTGGGGGGAGTCCCTCATCATGGCCTGTGCCCTCTCACAGTCTGGGACCCCTCAGGGGATGTCCACCTGCTGACATGCCTGGCCAGCCTGGGTGAGGGGCTGATGGCTGTTTGCAGGCTTGCCAAGCCCCCCAGTGGGGACCCTCACCCCCTTGGGATGTGGCCAGCCTGGGTGAGGGGCTAAGGGCCATTTTAAGGCTGCCCACAGCTCCCATTGATCCAACATCCCAGTGAGGCTGGCTGGAATCAGGTTTCTGGAGTTTATTTATCTTCTATAATTGAAACTTGGTTGCTTTGAGCAGAGGCCTAGGCAGGCAATGAAGCCTCCTGTTTGCTTCAGCTCTGTGGCTTCTATAATTGAAACATTGTTTCCTTGAGCAGAGGCCCAGCCAGCCTAAGGAGGTAGTTTCATCGCTGGTGCAATGGAAGTCTTCTGTTTGCTCTAGCTCCATGGATGCCGGCCACCATCTTGGTTGGGTTAATTTGTATATAGTTGCTCTAATTGGTTGGGGGGGTGGCTTGGCTGGTGGGCGTGGTCTAGGTGTCTTGGAGTGATGGTTAATTTGCATATTACTCTTTTAATAGATTAGTTGATTCCATGGCATTAATAGGAGTTAACTTTATTCTCCCTTCTTAAAAATAATAACGCAAAGTATAACATTTAACAGATTCCAACAGATAGCATAAAATGTCCCCCTAACTCTTCTGCTCCTAGCATGCAGTTTTCCTTCCAGGGGGCAACACTTGCATAGATTCTTGAACCACAGCAAAATAATTTATATACATAGAAATGTGTGCTATTGTTTCCTCAAAAATTAGAGCACATCATACAGTTTTCACCCTTGCTTTTTCCACTTTCTATATGCTAGTGTTTTCCACATGTGTAAATATATTCCTATTCAACTATAATTATGAAAGTGATTTATAAACTGTAAAGCATTTATCTGTTTTTATAAAGTCAGTGCTATTTATTTGGGGGTTAAACTAGTTCTAAAATGACTTTGATTTCTAGTAGAGTTGATTATTTTCTCAGGTTAATAGTAAGGCTCCTTTTAACTTTGGACTGATGAAAATGAGATCTAAAAGGTAGTTTGTATATTTTGACAAGAAATACCTTGTATGATTTTGATAAGTGCTCTTGATGTCGACTATTTCTACAATCAGAAATATCCTCTTTATTGTAGAACCAGCAACAAGTGAGGCTAAACAAAGCCTGTTGGATGTGTACCCTTGTGATAATTGCCACACTTCAAATTATTTACATAAGACCATGTTCATTCAAATGGACCCTTTAATCATCAAGCTGTGAATATAGACGAGAAGGTCTATTTTAGGTTATGGCCATAGATAACTGCTATCTCAGGATTTGTGTTTATAAATACACAGTATTTCTTCCACAGTAAGCAGGATGAGCAGACGTGTAGGAGGTCTAACCAGCTGCTGCAAATGTTGGCCCTACGGGCCAGATTACAGAGGCTGGATCAACTCGACTCCTGCAAGCAGGGCCAACTCTTGCTTGTCACCCCACACTAAAGTCACTGTCTTTTAGGCTGACATCCAAGTTTGACATCATTTACTTACATGAACAGGTGCTCCCATAAAATGAACCACAAAAAAGCAAGTGCTAAGGGAGAGTCTATGATTTCCCACTTTCTGTTCCTATATACACTATGTTTGGAGCCAGGAAAGGTTTCTTTATAATCTCAAGAAGCTGAATAGAGAAAACAGAGAGGTCAACATTTTCCAGTGTGAAATAGCTGAAAAACTCTAGAAGGTTCTATTTTAAAACCCTCTTTAGAAACATGCAATTCCTTGAATTCCTTTTGTATGATTTCTCCTACATTTCATTGTGTCAGAATTAGCATGTGGCTGAAGATTGGTACAGTGTTAGCACAAAGGAACAGCTGGTGGAGTATGTTTAAAAGTAATCAGGGTCTACCAAAGAGGATGGTGGAAAACTGGAGGAGGGGTTTTACCAAAAGAAAAGCAACCTATTTAATTCAAATAAAATGTTTTGGAGTTCTCACTATTCCTAAAGTGCTGAGGTAATTACTGCATATTAACCTACCTAGAAAAAGTTCAGGAAATATATTTAAAAATAAATGAATATCTACTCTAATAAAAGAATGATATGCAAATTGACCATCACTCTGAGAAACCTAAACCACGCCCACCAGCCAAGCCATGGCCACCAGCTGATCAGAGCAGCTGTATGCAAATTAACCCAGCCAAGATGGAGGCAACAGCCATGAAACTGGAACAAGCAGGAGGCTTCTGTTGCACCAGGAGTAAACTATCTGCCTTGGCCAGCTGGGCCTCTGCTCGAGGCAACATAGTTTCAATTATAGAAGCCATGGAGCTGAAGCAAACAGGAGGCTTCGTTCCCTGACTAAGCCGCTGCTCAAAGTAATAAAGTTTCAATTATAGAAGATAAATAAACCCCAGAAACCTGATTCTAGCCAGCCTCACTGGGATGTTGAGTCAATGGGAGCTATGGGAAACCTGAAAATGGCCCTCAGCCCCTCACCCAGGCTGCACAGGCACCCGAGTCGGGACCTGAACCCTGAATGGGCTGTGGGCAGTCTGAAAACAGCCCTCAGCCCCTCACCCAGGCTGGCCAGGCATGCCAGCAAGTGGACATCCCCTGAGGGGTCCCAGACTGTGAAAGGGCACAGGCTGGGCTGAAGGACAACCTCCTCTGAGTGCACACATTTTTGTGCACCAGGCCCCTAGTACATAATAATATAGAAGAGCAATAATTTATGTCTTGCTGTCAGAACTTCCAATTGGTCCAACTCCCACTTATTTTTAAAATGTAGTTTTTTTTGGATCTAAAATTTTAAAAGATTTTAAACTTTTAGTTAGAAATATCTTATGAATTTATGACAATTGAATAACCCAAGTAGAGAACCTATCCAAATTGAATAAACACTTATGTTCCAAGACATATCCAGTTTATCACACTACATCAACTCAAAAGGCTAGCTCATCAAACTCTATGAAAAGAGGGCTATGCAATATTTAGGGAGTAGAAAACACTTATAAAATTAGTATAATATTCTCATATCATCAATTCCTCATTGTCAGCTATCACAAAATTGAAATATCATCTCTTAGCAGGGTTAAACAAAATAAAAAAGAATTGCCAGATACCTTAGAAATAAATACCTAAATTCTATTATTTTAGTGTATAGTTTCTATATAACATAAAAGAAAAATGTAAATAAAAATTTTAAAAAAGTTAGAAAAATTTAACATATCTCTACATCTTTCACATAAATCCTCATTGTGTAAGTGAACTGTATGCCATAAATGGTTTTTTTGAATTTTATATTTGAGTTTTGATGTTTTTAAAGAAGTACATTATTAGGAATTATCTGGATTCTACTTTTTATCTACTAATTAGAGCTAAAGAAATTGTTTTTTAATAAATATCCTATCTAATAAAAGAATAATATGCAAATTAACTGTCACTCCATGACAATGATAGTGGCACCCATAGTGGCTGGGAGGATGCTGGCAGCTTCACCCTGGCAATGTGAGCCCAGCAGGCAAGGAGGGCCACAGGCAGCACCCAGCAGGGCCTGCTGGGCAGTGGTGGTGGCAACCAGGGAGCAGGCAATCAAATCCACAGGCAGCACCCAGCAGGAACTGCTTGCCCATCCCTGTGGTGTGGAGCTGGCAGGCCCCACAGAGAACAGAGAACCAAGTCATCAGTAGCACATCCCTTGAGGGCTCCCGAATTGGAGAGGGTGCAGGTTGGGCTGAGGGACCTTCCTGCCTGCCCTCCCCAACCCCCACCCCCGCATGAATTTTGTGTACTGGGCCTATAGTTTTGTATAAAATGCTTATACAAAATATTTAGACTATTTTTTATTAACCCATTCCTCCCAGAATTGTTCAATTGCTATTAGGATGACAAGTTAAATGCTGGAAATCTTACCTTGTTCCAATGTTTTTTATCTCCAGGTACTGTTTTATATTCTCTCACAATTCATCTTTTTTTTTGAGTGTGAGCTAAATCTGCAGAACACCTATCCCTACTTAAAGTTTAAAAAGTTTAGCCCTGGCCGGTTTTGCTCAGTGGATAGAGTGTCAGCCTGCAGACTGAAGGGTCCCAGGTTTGATTCTGGCCGAGGGCATGTGCCTTGGTTGTGGGCACATCCCCAGGGAGGGGTGTGCAGGAGGCAGCTGATTGATGTTTCTCTCTCATCAATGTTTCAAACTCTCTGTCCTTCTCCCTTCCTCTCTGTAAAAAGTCAGTAAAATATTTATTTAAAAAGTTTAAATTCTCATATATATCACAGTTACACGTTAGTTTACCATATATGAATTTTTGATGAAAATTAAAATAATTTTATACAGTGTTAAATGTCTTATGCTAGTAGTTTAATATCCTTAGACTGAGGATAAATAAATGGACACCCAGAAGCAAGTAGTCACAAAAATGGACCTAGTACTTCAGTTACATGCTAATGTTAATATTTTGGTCTTAAGAAATCATATACCATCTTATTGAGTCAGCCTTACCTGGGACATTATATTTTATGAATCGTGCTCTTTCATTCATGAAATGTGGTTATGTGGTGGGGAGAGATGATGAAAAGGTGTGTTGTGGTTTAACGTCTGAATTCTGGGAGGTGAAAATAGATTCTGCTCAAAAGATTTCCCCAGATGGTAGCCTGTTCTCATTCCCTCTATGATTCTTTCTAATATTTTATGTCCTGCTTTGATGTGGGGAAGAACAGGAGGTCTGGTGTTTATTTTCATGTCTCTGAGCAAGAAGCTCAGCTAGTAGCCTCATATGAGTACACACTAAAAGCAACTTGATATGTTTAGGTTATTTGTTATATAGCTGATCGGGACAAGTCATCACCAGGAAAGGAAACGCCATACATTCAGTGAGCATATTTTTATCAGCCACTCTCTTTATGGTTTAAAATAGCAACAAGATGGTTTTATGCTGGAGATCTCTCTCTGATATTTTATGATCTTAATGTGACATAGAACTGAGACTTTATAGTTCATATAGCTTACTACCTTTGCTTCTTTTTCCAACTTAGCAGTACTTCCATGGGAACATGCAAATGATTAGAATTCTGATTGTTAATATGAACAAAGTAAAAAGAACACGGTCAATTAAATTTTAGAAATTGAATCCCATAATAGAGTATTAATTTATATTGCAAAAAAATGCTACTAATCTTCAGTCTGTGCATGAGATCCAAAATTCAATCAGTAAATCACCTTAACAACAGGATCCAAAAAAGAAAAGACAAAATCAATTTTTTTCAAGATAACCACTTGCTGCTATTGATCAAAGCTGATCTAGGTTTATATACTATTGAGAAGCTGCAGGTGGGCTTTTATGAATTTACTAATGTCAATGTATCATCGCCAAATGTTTCAGTAATCATTTCTGTTTGCTATCACTCTTGGATGTAATGTGAGCAAACACAGCAATATTCTGTTTTCTGTTGTGAAAATTATGCTCCAAAGAATGAGCATCTTTAGGCAAGGAGAGGATTCACATTTTTGTTTATTTGCCAGGTAAATTCAACTGAATTGCTGGTATGAAGTGCCTAGGTATTTTCTACCCTGCTGCTTTCTTACAGCCAGCTTCCTTACCATCTGGGTTCAACATCATTTCTTTCAGGCTTGGGAGCTTAAGGAATTGTTTTGGATATAACAGTATCAAAAATATAATAGTGCCAAAAATCTACTTTTAATAGATATTTTCATGACATATAAACCTTGTATGGACAATTTTGATTTATAGGGTGTTTTTTTGTTTGTTTGTTTTCTTTTTTCTCTTCTGAATTTAGTGGCTCATGAGCCTCAGGGACTAAACCATGCTTATGGAAATATCTGGGGAATTCCTAACATGGAGGCTAGCAGGAGGGGAGTGAGAGTGAGAGTGTGAGGGAGGGAAGGAGGGAGGGAGGGAGGGAGAAGGGGTGTGTGTGTGTGTGTGTGTGTGTGCATGTGAGAGAGAAGGAGGTCAGTGAGACAGCACTAGGGAGTCATGGGGGCGGCAAGTGTGAGCTCTCCTGACCCCGGAGCCACTACTGCCTCCACAGTCACTCCCTTGGCGCGGCTCCAGCTGGTTCTATAAGGTCCTCCACAGGGGGAGGCTGTGGGAGCAGCAGCAGCTAGGCACCCAGCCTTGCCATGACCCAGACTCACCGCTGCCTGGCCCAAATCCACATGCACCCTGTCCTGGACGCCGCCCACTGGCCAAGAAAACTGCCCAGACCCCACACACTGCGGACACCCCCCAGACCCGCAGAACACCTAAGCACACACAGCGGGAGCAGGTGCCTGGCACGCACACCAGCTGGACCCCACGCCATTAACAGGGAGCCTGCCTGGACCGTTTGCAAATGCCACATAACTACCACAGAGAAGGCAGAACTCTCGGCCCTGCTGTGGACTTACCCACTGTCACCACCACTGTGCTGCCACCACCACTGTGCTGCCACTGCAGCCATAGAGCCCAGCTGCTGGGCTCCACGCCGGGGATCAGGAGCAGGAACTGCGCTGAAGGCCGCGAGGTAGATGTAGCTCCCCCGCCCTGGACCTACTAGAACTGAGGACCTGAGGAAACTGAAGAGGCCACAGACCTGTGGGTGAGACCCCCAGGGCACTGGCTGTGGAGCCATGGAGTGGTGCAGCAGTGGAAGCCTGGGGCCGAAGTCCCCGTATAGAGCAGGCTAGCACCCCACCATCCTGCAGCCTGGAAGCTCCTCCTGATCAGTGGGAAGGGCCACGCAGTGGAGCTCAGGGATAGCCTCAATGGAGGGCTATGAAGGACATACCCAGCGCTGAATCTGGGGGGCCCTTTATTTCTTGAAGGACCTCGTGCTGTGCCCACTGGAATGCAGGGGAGGTGCCCTCATTCCTACCGGCAAAACAGCTGCTCTGATCTAACCTGCAGGGACCAGAGGCAAGGGGGAACAGCCCAGGGCTGGAAATCTTTTAAAGTGTTAATTTCCAAACTATATAAGGAACTCATACAACTTAGTAAAAGAAAGACAAACAATCTAATTTAAAAATGAGCAAAGGACCTAAATAGACACTTCTCCAAAGTGGACACACAGGAGGCCAAACGACATATGAAAAAAATGCTCAATATCACTAATCATCAGAGAAATGCAAATTAAAATGACAGTGAGATATCACCTCACACCTATCAGAATGGCCACCATCAACAACTCAAAAGATGACAAGTGCTGGCGAGTACTAGTATGTGTGAAAAAGGGGACTCTAGTGCACTGCCGGTGGGAATGCACACTGGTGCTCTGTAGCTATGGAAAACAGTATGGAGTTTCCTCAAAAAATTAAAAATAGAATTGCCTTTTGACCCATTGCTGGGAATATGTTCTAAAAACCCTGAAACACCAATTAGAGTAAATATATGCACCTTTATGTTCGTAGCGGCATTATTTACGATAGCTAAGATTTTGAAACATCACATGTGCCCACCAGTAGATGAATGGATGTAAAAGCTGTGGGACTTTTACACAAAGGAATACTATGCAGCTGTAAAGAAGAGGGAGCTCATAACCGTTGGGACAGCACTGATGGGCTTAGAGAATACTATGCCAAGTGAAATAAGCCAACCTGAGAAAGACAAATGTCACATGATCTCACTTATTTATGGAATCTAATGAACAAAATGAATTGACCACCAAAATAAGACTGAATGCATAGAAGCATGGAAGAGACTGATATACCTTAATGTGTGGGTGAGAGGGTGGAGGCAGGATAAACCAAATAACTGATACACTTATATGCTTAGCCATGTACATGGACAACAGTTTCCTGCCTAGGAAAAACAAAAACAAAAACAAAAATAATCTGAACTCCCTTAGAGAAATCCCATAATTAGGTTGCTAATTATCCTTCTGTGGGAGGAGCATCATCCCCAAAGCTGGCCTGATGGAGCCCTACTCAGTCTCACCTCTGTTGTTCTTTAGAAGGGCTGGACCTCAATGTTCTCTCCCTCAAATGGAGAAGTTGGCTCAAAAGCTCTGTCAGGTGCCCCCACCCAAACCCAGTACAATTTTCATTGAGGATTTGGTCAAGGATAATTCACATTCTCAGTAGCTTATTTAAGATAAAACAATAACAAAAACAAACAAATAAACATCTTATATTCCCTAGCCATGAGATGGGTCTTGCTTCAAGATTAGTTTTAATTTCTGTAGGTATGAATAATAAGAAATATGTCATAATAACTGTATTTTACTTTAAACTATCGAGTGCTGATGTAATCATGAAACTGTTGCTAAAACTTTATCAGCTGTTACAAAGATCAGTTAAAATGGAAAAAACACATTTCCAGTGAATTTGAAGCAAGAAATAGAAGTAGCGCTCTTTTAAAAAATATTAAAATCCATAAAATATATGTACTACATACATTGTTTTGTAGTGTGTTGTGAAGAGCATTAAAGAGGAACTGGATGGATATTATCTTGAGATCTCCAACTGTGTCTATCTTTTTCCATTTCATAGTTAAAAGAATGAGAGGATGAGAGTCACAATAAGGAGATAAATGAGGAAAATAGGGTTTGTGATTAGGAAAGAGCTTTTGTGAAGTCTTGAGGCTTTTAAGAAGAACATTTAAGAGGGCAGATTTAAACAGTTTGATAGGAGTATTTGTCTTGAAGCTTTGGAGTTGCCTCTTACACAGTTGGCTATGTTGTGATTGAGTAATAGCGGTATAAATGCTTACTGGAAGAGTCATTATGTACTTAAGGTATCATAGCTATTTTTAATTTTATTTATTTATTTATTTTTAATTTATTTATAATCTTTGTTATTGAAAGTATTACACATATCTCCTTTTTTCACCCATTGATACCATATAGCCCACCCCCACCCTGTGCTTCAGGCCTCCACAACCCTTTTGTCTGTGTCCATGGGTTATGCATATCTATAATGATAATATGCTAATTAGATCAGATGTCCTTCTGGATGAAGCTGGGGCTGCGAGGGAAGCCTGTGTCCCGGGTGCCTTTCTTCATTGTAAGTGAAGAAAGAATTGGACAAAGTGTACGAAACATCTGCTTACAAACATTGGACAACTGGCAATGCAGAATTTTGATCACTGAGAGAAGGGAAACAAAGGGAGAGTGCTCTAATATGTATGTCCCTGATTTTCTGCCTGGAGAACTTTCTGGATTTTACATAGTATGTGGAAGGGGGTTCTAAACAGAGCATGGCAGTCTCACTGAGTTGAGGAAACAGATCAGGGATCAGGAAGACTGCAGTGGCTGGACTTTGTGGGCCAGTGTATCCTAGAGAAGGGCATTGCCCAAATAAAGAGCCCCAAACATCTGCATGGGGTCTCCTTGAGTCTCTAGCTGAACACTATGCCATGCATACTTAGAATGAGATTTCAAGTGGTTGGTCAAAGAATAATTACTGAGATCAGAACAAACTACTAGGAAGCTATAGGCTAAATAAGTCCCAGCACTAACAAAGAACTGAGAGATGGGAGAGTTCTGATCCCACACAGCAATGATACATTTTGAAGAGCTGGAACAATTAATAGAGACCCCAGAAGGGCCATGCCTTGATATTAAGGCTAAATAGCCCTAGATTAAAGACCACCATGAGTCCATACCAATAGAGCTAAATTCAAGTCTTGGAAGCTGATCTGCAGGCAATTTAATTGTCTTCTAAGTAATGCTGCTCTTTAAAAGAAGAACAAAAAATTTAGACACTTAGCAACTACTGGGAAGAAGCAGGAAAGTGGGAATCAAAATCAGTAAATAAAAAAAGCCTAAAAAAGCCAATACTGATTGAAAGCAGACAAGAATTGCCCTAACCTGTTTGGCTCAGTGGATAGAGCGTTGGCCTTTGGACCAAGAGGTCCCAGGTTCAATTCCAATCAAGGGCATGTACCTTGGTATGGGCACATCCCCAGTAGGAGGTGTGCATGAGGCAGCTGATCAATGTTTCTCTCTCATCGATGTTTCTAACTACTCTCTATCCTTCTCCCTTGCCCTAGCTGGTTTGGTTCAGTAGATAGAGCATCGGCCCATAGACTGAAGGGCCCCAGGTTCGATTCCAGTCAAAGGCATATGCCTGGGTTGCTGGCTTGATCCCCAGTGAGGGGCATTCAGGAGGTAGCCAATCAATGATTTTCACTCACCATTGATGCTTCTATCTCTCTTTCCCTCTGCCTTTCTCTCTGAAATATATAAAAATATATCTATATAAATAAAAATGTAAATGTTCATTTGTTCAAAATCTTAAAATTTCGACACAACGTTGCATTAGAATACATGCGTGTTTTTATATACCTACATTATATAGATGTCACACCTGTGACAGGTAAAAACATGCTTTTTTTTTGAAAAACAGGTAAAAAACATGCTTTTTAAAAATACAGCACCATCTATTGGACGTAAAAGCAACACATGCTATGAACTTAATATTATTCAGTCTAACATTCAAAGCCAGGCAGTCACATACAAGTCCATTGACACTGTTGTGGAAGCAGATGAAGTGGTTAATTATCCAACTATATTATTTCCCTGTGACATATTCTATCTTGAATTTTGACCAATATTTTAGTTTCTTTAGGACCAAAGCTTTGTCTAAGTTAGAGACTGAGAGACCCGTCTATGAATCCCAACATAGCAGCCAGGAAATTATTGACAGAGCTTGAAGATACAGGCATTGTGTTAACATATAAAATACCATCCACCATTACATTTCCCACATAAGGAATATCAATGCAAATGCATTACCTTAGTTTAGTTTGGGTCAAGTGTATGTTCTATCGACTTGAAGTGTCTCCTAGCATTCCTCTGAACTTCAGTTTCAGTTCTACTTCATGGATTTTCTAGCTGGCTACATACCATGATGGTGAGCCAGAACATTTTATACAAAAACTTAAATTCAAGGGTGGCCTTCTTTGAAATAACTGCAAAAGGAAACAAACAAGCAAACAAACAATATCTGTGTGGAATAATAAATAATGGAATTTATTACCTTTCCTATTAATAAATTTCTCTTGTTTATTCAACAAATATTTAATGGGGAACCAAATATATTAGCACAGGAATGAAAAGGTGAATTTGGACACATTCCCTGTTTTTAAGAAATTTTCATTGTTGTGGAAGAGGTTTAGCAAAAAATAGTTATGTTGTAATGTGACAAGTGTTTATAAAAATGGTAAATAAATGCTATTGAGTGGCAGAGTTTCCTCTGAAGGTGGTGGTACCAACAAATGTTGATTTTTTTTCACCATTTCTGCTCAGTGCTACTGTCTTATTTGGGATAACGAATTAAAGAACGCTTCCATGATATCACAATTTTGTGTACATATATATATATATATATATATATATATATATATATATAAAACCTATTTACTTTCCACTTTCTTGAAGACACTTTAGATTTTCTAAAATTACAAGCAATGTTCTTGCTATGCACATGATATTCCAATAATCTTCTCAGCTTTAAATAGGCCTTCATCAACTAGGATTTCCATGCTTACTGCTATTTTTGAGACTATAGTCAACTCTAGTGTCCTTGCCTTTGTTATAATCAGCAAATAAAATATTTATAGAAAACAAAAGGATGAACTTTACCATATTTTAGTCACTCTGCTCAAATTTAAACAATATTTCCCTGACACACTGAGATTTATCAGCATAGCACAATTTGAACAAGTTGATACAGCAGTTTTCCAATAACCTTTTCAAAATTGCCTTATTTCTTTAAAAAAGTTTTCTTTCATGTCAGGAGACAGGTAGCTATGTGAAGTCATCTTGGGAACAGACTGAAAACCCCATTCTGAGCAAGAGGCCTGGTGACCTGAGTTAATTGGATACCCGTCCTGAGATGTCAGTATAGTGAGATGTACTAATTGCATCACTTTATTACAACGTAATGATGCAATTACTTTGTATCACCTGCATGGATAGTTTGCTTTCACACATTTTATTTCAAAGATATCAATACCCACAAAGACCAGCACACATTCTTTCTAGGAAGATTTGACATATAATTGTGCTGAAATGTGCTTTTTAGTGGATAGTAAACCTCTAGTGACCATGATCTTTTTAAAAAAAATGTTCTCAGCCTGAGGATAAAATAATGGAAAATGACACCCTCTTAAAAAATAAACCAATATACATACTTCTTTCTTGTTCAGCAATTTTACATCTAAGTGATTCTACTTCAGCAAGTATTTTCCTCCCTCATTCAGCATTGCTTACCTTCAAGCTCCTGAACAACTTTTCTTCTTTGCAAATTTATTGGAATCCAAATAATTAGCCAGAGGGTTTTAAATTTTTTTGGTAGAAATTATAGAGAAAATTAATAGTAATATCTTGTGCTTCTATTGGTAGTAAATTTGCCAGAACCTAGTGGCCTGTATATCATATCTCTGTGAAAAATGCAGATATTAAATCTCACACTTGTTTCTTCATATAGACAAAAACATTTGGATATACACTACAACCAATATAAGCTGCCATAATTGTCATGGAATGGGAAGCAAGAACAAGAATTGTTATCATGGTGCTCTTGTCCTATCATTTTGAAAAATGCTGTGCTGAGAGCAGTGCTAGCATAGTAATGGCATATTGAAAGTTAGCATCTCCTTGATGCTCTGCATGTGGAGTAAGATTCTGTATATTCTCGCGCGCGCTCTCTCCGTCTCTCTTTCTCTTTCCCTCCCTTTCTCCCCTATGTCTTTATGGCTATGCAAAAGCAGTTAGACAATATGTTCAATGCATTATGTATTTTCCCTCTCCTGACAAAATCACTATGATTTATTTTAATAATATTATGTTTCTTTCCAAAAGTCAGCACTTCGTCCATCTGTTTTCCACAATGTGCATTCAGCAAATAGTCTTGAGTAGGTAAGGATCTCAGGAACTGCTCCACAAACAAGACTTTCCAAACTCTTGCAAATATCCAGGTGTAATGCACTTACAGTCTGTTTTCATCAGTCGTAAATTTACACATCTTTACTTTTTAGGCAATTTAAATTCAACTTTTAGGTACCCATAATTTTTGGAATGTATTTGGTCAACTTTTCTTCTTTCATTAAAAAAATAACATTTATAATTTTTCTTGTCCTTGTGACTTTCTTGCTGCTTTCCCCACTCTTATTTTTATCTTATGTTTTTCTGGGAAAGCATCTGTTCCACTTCACCCTTGTTGGTTCTGTACTCTATTACATGGAGCTGCATTGTTCCATAATGATGATATAATAAAAGACAACCCCCTTTGAGAGTAAATAAGTTCATGAATTCTGAAAGTCATTACTTAATTTTATCCTGATATCATGAATAAATAAAGTAAATAAGGAAGGAAGGAAAATATTTTTCTTTCTATTATATATAGTCACAAGTTGCACATAATTACATTCTGAGTTGTATTTGTTTCTGCCCATGAGTACTTAAGAGACAGTAAAATGCTCTTTTTCTGTGATGATTGAGAGACCATTTTATTACCAAACATGGCTGTAATGGTGGGTATAATCCTATCTAATAAAAGAGTAATATGCAAATTGACCATCACAAGATGGCTGCTCCCACATGGTCAAAGAAGGCCACCACAAGATTGCCAGCAAGGGAGGGCAGTTGGGAGGGACCCAGACCTGCAGGGGAGGGCAGTTGTGGGGGAATCCAGGCCTGCAGGGGAGGGCATTTGGGAGGGACCCAGGCCTGTAGGGGAGGGCAATTGGGGGGGACCATCCTGGCAGGGGGAGGAAAGTTAGGGGCAATCAGGCCAGCACAGGAGCAGTTAGGCATTGATCAGGCTGGCAAGGGAGTGGTTATGAGGAATCAACAGGCAAGAGGTCCGAAGCCAGCAGTCCTGGATTGTGAAAGGGATGTCCGACTGCCCGTTTAGGCCTGATCAGTGGGATCAGGCCTAAACGGGCAGTCGAACATCCCTTAAGGGTTCCCAGATTAGGAAGGGTGCAGGTTGGGCTGAGGGACACCACCCCCACCCCCACTCCCACTCCATGCATGAATTTTGTGCACCAGGCCTCTAGTCCTATATAATAAAAGAGTAATATGCAAATTGACCTTAAGGGTGGAACAACCAGGAATGACCAGTCGCTATGACATGCACTGACTACCTGGGGGCAGATGCTCAATGCAAGAGCTGCCCCCTGGTGGTCAGTGTGCTTCCACGGAGGGAGGGGGGACTCTGCTCAGCCACAAGCCCGGCTGATGGCTGTGAGTGCAGCGGCAGTGGTAGGAGCCTCCCCCACCTTTTTGGCAGTGCTAAGGATGTATGACTGCTGGCTTAGACCCGATCTACTCAGTGCGTGGGCCTATGCCATCAGTCGGCATCCCCTGAGTGTTCCTAGGATGCCAGAGGGATATCTGACTGCCAGGTTAGGCCCAATCCCCTGGGGAGCCATCTGGGGGCAGGCTGAGCTTAGAGACCCCAGAAGTGCACAAATTTTCAGGCACCAGGCCTCTAGACTATATATATGACTAAGTGACTGACCATGCATTCATCCAACTGACCAACTGACCAGCTGGTTACTCACGACATGCACTGGCAATTTTAAAGATAAACGTTGACTCACGCATGCACAATACATATAAAACCCTCACTGGAGCCAATTGCATGTGTGTGTTTCAATCTGCCATTGTTGATTGTGAATTTGGTTGTTTTTATTGATATTCTGAAGTTGAAAAAAAGCAGCGTCATCAACAGAATATGTCTGAAGACTAACTATTGGTACAATGTAACTCTGACACTAAAAAAAGCCAGCATCATCAGCAGAACGTATCTGAAAACCATGTCATAAATTAAAATTGAAACTAGGTGCAATCATCATTCTACTGAGAAATCTTAATAGTAAATGAGGTCCTTATAATATATTTATTATCAGAATATTGTGACCTAACATAATTGAAGCTGAAATATTAACAGAATCTGCAGAAGGAGAGGTTGTTCTGATTCTAAGAATTGATTTGTCCCCATGTGACACTGGTCTCCCATTTAAGATAATTTGAAGACAGTTTCATTTGCGATGACTATTAATAAATCACAAGGACAAACTCTAGACAGAGTGGGATATCCTGACCTGAACCAATTTTTGGACATGGTCAGTTATATGTTGCTTTCTCTCGAATTCAAAGAGCATGCGATGTTAAAGTTAAAGTTGTAAATACTTCATCATAATGCAAATTAGTCAAGCACTCTGAAAATGTTTTTACTCTTGATGTGGAATATAGGGAGATATTAGAATAAGTTTAATCACTTTATCAGTCATTGTTTTTATCAATGTTGCTTTATAACATATTTTTATTGTTTTACATCATGTTTTTATATCATGTTTTGTTTTTATATCATGTCCTTGTTTTTATATCATGTTGTTATTGTTTATTTATTAACTTATATATTATTTTCATATACATTTCACTCATTTTCTTTCATCTCTGACACTTCTATTATAGAGAAATGGTGAATAGTAATATCAAAATATTTCTTCTAATTAATTTCCTTTCAATGTGCATGAATTCATGCCCTGTGCCACTAGTAATAAAGAACCTGAATCCAGATGTTAGGTGATTTTGGAATAAAGTGAATTAATTATGGTAAATGTCTCATATTCTTTAAATACAATAGAAATGCACAAACTTTAAGCCAATTTGTGTTCAGCATTCCTGGAAGGAAATGAGTTTTTCTTCTCAAGGGCAGATGGATGCTACAATGACTTCTTCACACAAGCCAATGAGAGGTAAAGGAAGTTAATGATGATTTTGGCTATAAACCCTAAAGAATACTAGCATGCTTAATATCACATGCTTAATTTTTTTTTGTTTTTTGTTTCAATTATGGTTAATCGATAATATAAGGATTTTTATTTATAATACTATGATAAGGGTACTTAATAAATGATCAGATACTAGATTTAGTATTTTATATATTTTATGCTAAATATACATTTTTATTTTTTATACACAGTCTTTGATAATATACATTGAGTGGCCAGATTATTATGACCACCTGATGTTTGTAGGCAAATTAGCTATAATTTCACACTGAAGTTGCTAGAGGGCCAGATCATTATAAATGTCTGAATAGCACAACATACCTAAGTATTGTTGCTGATCAAGTTCATCCTATCTTGTTGATGGTGTATCCCAATGGAGATGGCTTCTTACAACAAGACAATTTGCTATGCCATGGTGCTCATATTTTGCAGGAGTGGTTTCAAGAACATGAGGGAGACTTTATCTTGCTTAGGTGCCCCCCGCAATCACCAGATCTCAATCCAATTGAGCATTTGTAGGATGAAGTTAAAAGAGCCATCAGGCAGCTGGTTCCACAACCATCAAATCTCACAGAACTGGACAGTGCTATTCATCAGGCATGGTGTCAGATTCCTTGCATCACCTTTCAACATCTCGTGGAGTCAATACCAAGAAGAATCGCTGCAGTACTAAAGGTAAAAGGTGGCCCAACAAAGTACTGATGCGGTGGTCACAATAATCTGTCTGGTCATAATAATCTGGCCACTCAGTGTATATGTACATACTAAGGGCTGGGTGCACAAAATTTGTGCACTGGAGGGGGGGGTTCTTCAGCACAGTCTGCCCCCTCTCACATACTGGGAGCCTTCAGGGGGTGCCCTACTGATGTCTTAGGCCTGCTCCCGGCTTCCCTTGGGAAGCGGGCCTAAGCTGCAGTCTGGCCTCACTTTGTGAGAGGCGACCAGGATAATCAGAGGAAGCCACCAGCCCCATCACCTTGCTGCTGCAGCCACTGCCAGTCACCGCAACCATCAAGGTGTTTTCATCAACATGGACTCCAGTTCCTTCACCATGAAGAAATGACAACTTTTTTTAGGCATTTTCAAGATGTTTTCTTTCTTTCTTTCTTTTCTTTCTTTCTTTCTTTCTTTCTTTCTTTCTTTCTTTCTTTCTTTCTTTCTTTCTTTCTTTCTTTCTTTCTTTCTTTCCTCGCCTGAGGATATGTTTCCATTGATTTTTAGAGAATGTGGAAGAGAAGGAAAAAACAGAGAGAAACATCAAAGTGAGAGGAACACTTTGATTGGTTGCCTCCTGCATATGTCCTTACCTGGGCCCTGGCCAGGAGGATCCTGCAACCTAGGTACATGCCCTTGGTCAGAATTGAACACAGACCCTACAGTCAACAGGCTGAGGCATTATGCACTGAGCCAAACTGGCTAGGGCAGGATATGACATTTCTTATCCCTTCAGCAGTGGACCTTCATTTTTTTACTCCAGGAGTGTGGTGGGAAAACCCTAGATCGCCTTTTTGAATTCTTATTACCCAAGTTACTAAGAATATTACCAATGGCATACAGGGAGCTTAGCCAATGATCAATAAGAAAAGGTGTTTCATCTGTAGTTCACTCCAATCACCGGCTCCACCCCTACCCCTCTAATCCCTGCTCCACTCCTGCCCAAGCCGGTAACCTCTGGCTGAGGATGCAGGCCTGAGCAGGGAACCCCCAACCCCCTCCGTTCATCCACTTCACAGATCCCAGGCCTCTGTGAGCACCGGCTCTGATCCTGTCCCCTGCCATAGCCAGCTCTGCCCTTGCCCCACTGGAAGCCTCTGGCCAAGGCTGCAGGCCTGGGCAGGGGACCTTCAGGCACCTCTGATCACGGGCTCTGCACTTGCCCCACTATAGCCTCTGGCCAAGGCTGCAGGTCTGAGCAGGGTTCCCCCAGACCCCTGCATTGCCAGCTCTGCCCATGCCCAGCCCCTGTGGTCGCAGGCTGTGCCCATGCCCTTTTGATCACTGGCTCTGCCCCTGCCCAGGCCCTGAGATCACAGGCTCTGCCCCTGCCCCACTGTCAGCCTCTGGCCAAGGCTACAGGCCTGGTCAGGGGACCCCAGGTCCCTGCTTTGCTGGCTCCACTGGTGCCCAGACCCCTGCAATCGCAGGCTCCACCCTTGCCCCTCTGATCAATGGCTCTGTGGAGCCCAGGCCCCTGCGATCTCTGGCCTTGCCCCTGCCAAGGCCTAAGGCCTCTGTCCCAGGCCTTATGTTTGGTCAGGGCACCCTCATACCTCTCTGATCACCAGCTCTGCCCCTGGCCCCTCTGATCACCGGCTCTACACTTGTCCACACCTGTGACCTCTGGTGAAGGCCTCTTGCCTAGGCAGGGGACCCCAAGCCCCCTCTGATTGCCTGTTCCACCCATCAGGCCCTCTGACTCCTCTGCCACCTGCCTGGCTAACATGCCTGACTACTTCAGTGGCGGGACTGAGCCAGACTGGGCGCCGCCATCTTGTGGCTATGGGGGCTACCATCTTGTGGCTATGGGGTGGTCATCTTTGTGATGGAGTGATGCCTAATTTGCATATTACTCTCTTATTAGATAGGATATAAATGTTATATATGTGAATATATATGTGTGTGTGTGTACATATATTTGTATGGTCTCATGGCTGAAGAGTAAGCTGAGTAACTAAATATGAGTGGCATCAGGATACGTGGTGCCTATATATTTGTATCAATATATTCTCATGTTCTTGGAGCTCATGAATATGCTCAATGTTTAAATATTAAGTGGCTTCTTGCAGTAAAGTTCCTATAGCGGTTGCACCAATTGTATTATGTACACTTAAGAAGCAGCTTACTCATATGCATGCTCCATAACAACAAAATATTTCATGGGGAAAAGAGATGTTAAAAGAAAACAAATTTTATGTGCATATTAATGCCATTACCTTGATCAAATACAAGTTAATGGGTGTCCTAGTTTACTAGTTAGACATTATACTCAATTTATGAGCAATTAGTTTTGGGAATTTTTATTATTGGTTCTATTTTGACATTTTCTTGCTTTTCAATATATGTTCATTTGCTTTGCAAGTAAATATCTTGGTCTGAATAAGGATTACTCAGAATCTAGGTTATTTCTGAATTTGAATGAGCATGAGAGCAGCTTTTATTGTTTACATCCCTCTGCTTAAGCTGCTTTCAAGGATCTAGAAGTTTCATATAAGCAGAGAAGTTCACTCTTTCAGAGAATAAAATGAAATTCTAGAATAATAATTTATGTGGAACCTCTATTCTTTCTACAAATAATAATTCAAAATATAAATTAGTTAATCTCTGTAGAAGAGTGAACATCAACAACTGCTCTTAACAACAATGGGCTAT
The DNA here is from genome assembly GCA_004026665.1 of Murina feae. Taxonomy (NCBI): domain Eukaryota; kingdom Metazoa; phylum Chordata; class Mammalia; order Chiroptera; family Vespertilionidae; genus Murina; species Murina feae. The sequence goes on from PVJC01004310.1 coordinate 63,980, forward strand.
TGCTCCTTCACCCAGTGGACCCTGGGAATTATTTTAGCAATTAATTGCCTTTGCAACTGGCCCATGCCTACATTGACTCAGACTTTTAATGTTGGTGCTATATAAATTCTAAATTATATTAATAAAATAGCATATGAATAATTTATCGCATTTATTATACACAATATTTTCAGCAAATTTCCATAATCCTCAAGAAAACCAGAATAAAATGGACTTAAAGTGTTAAAAATGATGAAGTTTCTGTGATTTGATTGACATCCTAAAGACATGACCTATGCACCTGCTAAGATGCTAACTATGTCAAGGTGAGAGTAAAATTATAATTACCTGGGATTCGGTCAAGAAAGAGAAAGAGTTCAGTATCCAGTTTAATGGTTCATTCAATAGCTTATCAAGGGATCATGGTTTGCAGGCTTTCTTTTAATAATTAATTTAATTATTATTAATTACAATTTTTAGTTCTTCTAATTATATAATAGTAGAATTATTACATTGAAAAGAGTCCTTGATTTCTCTTGTGCCTTTCCAAATTTTCATAAGGTACAGATTTTCAAAACTTCACTTATATTTAATTTTTTGTTTTCTATATCGCTCCTTAAAAACAAACAGGCAAACAAACAAACTTAAAAGCATTAAACCTTAAAGGATCTCCTCTCTTGTAATCCACTCCTACATGTCCGAATTCTACCAACTGCCCAGATCCCTGAGTAACTTCCCCTCAGCCATGAACAAACACTCTAG
>PVJC01004311.1:0-15834 GCA_004026665.1 Murina feae
AATTGATACACTGTTCCTTTAAGGCGGCCTTCTAACTAACTGAAGCCTCCTCTGCTTCACCTCGCAGCGTCTATAATGAAACAATTGTTACTTTTACTGGTTAGGCCGGAGCTGCTCTTTCCTTCAGCTCCAGAGGATTCTATGATTGTTACATTGTTTCAAATGTTTCAAATCTGTGTTTTGCTAGAGGCAGTTTAATTGGAGCTGAGCTGAGCGGGCGCAGCTTCACTTTCGCTCCTGCTGCAATGGAAAGGGCTGTTTACTCAGGTCCATGAGTGGCGGCCGCCATGTTGGCTGGGCTAATTTGCATACAGCCGCTCTGATTGGCTGGTGGGCGTGGCTTACCTGTCTCAGAGAAACGGTTAATTTTAATATTTCGCTTTTATAGAGTAGATTATATAAGAGAATTATCTTTAGAGGACATTAGCCCCCACTAGGGGGCAGGTGTCAAGTCCTTGATCCTGAGCTTGTTAGGAAGAATTAATCAGAGCTGAAGCCTAGAGTCAAAAACTCACAGGTCAAGATTTAGGAAAACAATTGACACAGCAAACAGGAAGTTAAGTAAGAAATGTAAGCCATGAGAATCACACCTTCAAATCAACAACAGGTATAGTGCAAGTCTGACAGGTAAAATCAAGGTCAGGAACAATAGAAATCAGGGTGTGGTTGATAAATGAAGTTGCTGAAACAAATGGTATTTAAGGGGCAGAATAAGACCAGAGAAAGTAGAGGAATTATGGGCTTTTATTCTCAGTTGGCCTCTGGCAGAATGTTCTCCCACACCTCACTTTGGCTTACACACTAACTTGGTGTTCTTAGAGCCCTCTGCCTTCCCTCTTCCCAAGTCCTGATAACTTCATTTTACAGTGGAAAAAACAGATTTGTGTATATAGATAATATCAGAAACTTCCCAGAGATAGTAATAGAAATTAAATTTATACTTAGGTGATATTCCAAAAAAATCTAAGATGCTGAGAACCATCCCAGCACTAAGAGAAATCACATATATATTTTTTGTACCTTATTTTCCTTTCTTATTGAAGGCTAAGGCAGAAGAATGAGAATAAAAGTAGGACAGCCAAGAATGGGATGGATAGTATCAGTCTTATCCCAATCCTGATGATCAATGACTAAGGGTGAATCTTTTCTCTTATCAGCAGTATCTCAGCTACATCTGGCTGATCTCAAAAGAAGAAAATGGCTTTTATCAAAGTTTGTAAGAGCCAGGAACGTGCTGTAAGCTTACAACTATATTTTAGCAAAGCATCAGAAGTAGAATCCAGAAAATACATCTTTCTTAAATATAACCTGAAATTATGTCAGAATCATAAATATATATGTGATTTTAATATAAAAAATAAAAATAGTTTTTACCTAAAGATCATTATCTATCTATATAATAAAAGCCTAAGTGACCAGTCAACCAGTTGACCATTCAACCAGGAGACCAGAAGGTATGACACGCACTGACCACCCGGGGGCAAACCCTCAATGTAGGAGCTGCCCCCTGGTGGTCAGTGCACTCCCACAGTGGGAGTGTCGCTCAGATGACCAACAGGCACCAGACCCTGGGCTCATGACTGGTGAGCGCAGCTTCAGGGGCATGAGCCTCTCCTGCAGACACTCCCTCTGCAGACCCCTCAACCAACTGGACAGGGACCAGGATCGGGAATGACATCAGGACTGACTGGGTGTGAGCCTACAACTGCTTCTCAGTCATGAACCCACCAGTATCATCCTAGGACGGGCACGTGGAGACCTCAGCAGAGCAGCAGTGAGCCTACCGAGTGGTGGCGGCAACAAGCGCAGCAGGGCCAGTATGAGTGGGAGCAACATGGCACTGGCTTAGGCTCAGGCTCCTCCCCAGCCACCTGTCACTTTGGCACTAGTACATCCCTCGGGGATCCCCACAGGCCAGGCCGAGGGACCCCACCAGTGCACAAATCCATGCACCAGGCCTCTAGTTTTTAATATGGTCAGAAGGCATTTCCATGGATAAACAATTATAAGAGGATGTATTAACATTGAAAACAACTCTTTTTATTCACTTCTTATCCCCATAATTTACAAAGTCTCTGTGAAATGGAGAAAGAACATACAATCATTTATAAGTTAAACCTAGAGAGAAAGAGGCATGGGAAGCTCTTCCTTTTAAACCTGAGGGACTATTTCTCAGAAATGATCAAGAAGGGAGTCAATGATGTCACTGAAGTAGAATGTCAGACTTCTGAGCCACATACGGGTTTTCTGAATTGTGAATCTAATTTTATATTTTCCCTTCACTTCTTCTAGAATAAGCTTCCATCTGCAAAATAATAGAAATTATCTACTTACAGGCACCGTGAAGGAAATTTCCTGGTATGGCAATCTGGTATCTCATTATCTGGTGAAAAATGTCTACATTTTAAGGATTAGGAATGTCACTAATACATCTAAAATCAGCACATGTCAGTCATCAATATTCATATTGCTCAAATAAAACAGCTTATACTATAGCTGCTCATCAATCTGGCAGAAAGAGGAAGAAGGGGGAAGAAAAGGGAGAAGTGAAGAAATAAAGAAAGAAAGAGCTCAGGGATATATTGAACACAAGAGGGGTCTCCATTCATTCAGTCTAACATCTGCTCAGCCTGAAGTGGAACCACCTGTTAGTATATTAAATTAGAATTAATTTATGTGGAAATAAGAAAGGAGGGGAAAAGGAGGCTTTAATTCATAACCCAAATACATATATATTCTTTTCTTAAAAGAAAGCTTTTCATGGGCATAATCAGTGCCATGAATAACTAGACTCATTTTATAATTAATTGAAGAAATAAATTGTTTCCTATATCTGGTACATAGGCATACTGCCTGAATGGTGTTGGTGTTGATTGGCTTTTTTTTTTTTTTTTTTTTTTTTTTTTTTTTTTTTTTTTTTTTTTTTTTTTTTTTTTTTTTTTTTTTTTGTCCTCCTTGAAGAAAAGGCCACTGGTACCTCTCTTGGCAATTTCACAGCAGCAGCAAATCAAACAGAGAGATACTATAAGGATTTTAGCAATACCAAGGAAGGTCTTACCTTCTAAACACCCGTCTGTTTACTCAAGTTTGTGGGGGATGTTTTCATTTCTCCTCAGCAGAGCAGATGAGAATAATATAGCTCCAGCTAAGGATCATAAGAAGCCTGGCGCTGAGTAATGCAGAAGTCTCCATTAACCTCTCTGCCTCTTTAATGAAAGACATACTGCTTTGCTTCCTCTAATAGTCTCAAATCTCAGGATCTCAAATTTGCTGAATTAAAGTGATGGATATTATATCTACAGTTGATTTCCTCCTAAGTCTGCCAAGAATGTCAGATGGTCATCGAGGAGCACCACTGTGGAGGGAGATTAGAAGAGCTATATAAACTTTCATGTGAATGTAGAGAGATATTTTCCAGTATCTCTCACAAGTCAACATGTCTGTCATTTTTGTCTTTTTATAACCTGTGGACTGGTTATCTAAGTTCATCACAATTACCCGGGATACTGAATATGACAACCTCTCCCAGGTTTATCAACCACAATCATTTAGGATTTTCTTTTTTTTTGGGGGGGGGGGGAGGTGAATTTTTCTTTGAGTTACACTTTATTCCAACAACTACTTCTGTCCTTTTCTAAAGACTCTTTTCATGTAGCCTAGACCTTGTAAGGCAACTATACGAAACGCAGTGCTTTTCGTATAAACAAGGATCATAAACTTCCTTTGGGGGGGGGGAGAGAGAGAGAGAGAGAGAGAGAGAGAGAGAGAGAGAGAGAGAGAGAGAGAGAAAAGAGAGAGAGAGAAGAGATTATTTCAAGTTGCATCTTTTTTGTCTCTGGAAAAAGTTATTCCCCAAAAATTGAGGCAAACTTTCCATAAAGCTTTTTATAAAATGCAGTGGAGAAGCCAGCTTTCCCTGGAGACTTATGCAATTACAGGGACTGCATGGTCTCGCTCTAAGAGAGAGGAGCATTCAAAATTGTGTTTTTCTGATCATGGCAGTGAGTGTAAAGAGAGAAATCTAAGAAATTCAATTACCTCCCTAGGTGTCACTCAGCTTTTGGGACTCATATAATTGGCTATAAATAGTACGAATACATTTCGGGCACAACCGCTGTGGGTTTCATTACGAACCCCCTTGCTACCGAGATGCTAACAACTGGGCTTGCCGTTTGGATTCGTCGGGGTTGCAACTGCAAAGAGGTTACTTTGTCAACCACTGTTTCGCCTCATTTTCATGGTCTTTACATATTTTAATTGACATCCCCAATGTAACATTTTAAGCATGTAGTGCCTTTTCAGCACACGCCAAAATGACCTTTTAAAGTAATGGTTTAAAAATCCAAAGCAATGCTTGATTACCAGCTCAGTACCATACAGCATAACTTTCCTCTCTTTCGTGCTCCCGACATCGAATGGAATTCTACAACAGCAGACATTATGAATAGGAATGGCTGATGTAATACAATTTTAATTCCTCAAAGACCAAACGAGGGGCCCACTCTGACTCTGTGTGGGGATTTCCAGCTGTGAAATGGGGTAAGCTGTGGCCCTCTACTTTATTGATTGCACATAGTAGGCAATCAATAAAATTTGTTGACTTTATTCTAATTAAGCCTTTTGAAAACTGAAGCATGTTGATAGAATGTTTAAACAGTGCCATTAAGGATGGGGGTTTTGTAACCATGCCCACATTTCAAAGTCATCCAGTGTTCCAAAGAGTATTTCAAATGTTTTGAGTTTAACCAAATCCTAAACACATTATGCCAAGTACTATTTTCCTTTAAGTCCCAAACCCATGTGAATTCTAAGGGAAATTAAATCCACATGTTTCTGATTCATTTTTACTTAAATCATTAAAATGCTGTTTTGGATGAGCCATTTGACTTCCAAGAAGCTTTTCTTCACAAACTTTTTTACGCCTTTTTGGTGTGGGGTCAAAAGCAGGAAGTCATACTTTGACAATGATAAATTAATTGTGACATCAAACACTGCAAATCCGAACCCAGGCACTCTAACAATACTTCAGCAGTTGACAAGTTCATTTTCCTAATTTTCTGCCAAGAAATGCTTGCATTTTCCCCCCTTATTTTGCCAACTAGAGGAGCAAAATGCATCACCCATAAACACTATACCACAGAGAATCCAGATTTGGGATTTTATCGTTTTTACCAAAGGGGTCAGTAGCACCATTTCACAGCTCTCTATGATTTGGACAGTCTTACCCAAGGAAAAGTTAGAAAATAGATATTAAATTCTTCCCACTTCACCAAAACTTAGTTATTCTGAGCAAAGTGTCTTATATATTGCCATGCCCACATCTGGTAGGAAGTTACAAGGCAAACAGACACCCTTCTCCTGACTTCATAGTTCACATTAAGGTCCGCTCTCTACATTTTGCTCTTAAATAACCTGAATTCCTCCTCATTAACTCTAACTTTCTTAAGCCTTCCCCTTCTTTTGGAAACAAGAAAAGAAATACTTCACCTGGTTGCCACCTGCCTTTAGTTATCTTTCTACAGCATTCCTTCCATCCACTTCCAAATTTCTAAGACTTCATCTCACTAATCATTCTCTCCCTACCACCAACTGTCTCCTGAACTTCTCGGTGATAATGTTCAAATCTACATTTTCAGCCTTGACCTTGAATATTTACTGGACAAACCCATATGGGTGTCTTGCCACCATTTCTAATGCAATTTGATAAAAATTTAATCAAAACTCACTCCCTGCTACTGATTTCTCTATTTCTGTAACTGGAAACAGTCACAGCCTTTTTTGAGAAACATTCGTATTTTGTACAGGATGTACAAATTTGAGGGAAGACAATAAAAATACACACAATTAAAGCGACAACACTATCCTAGCTGCATTGTGGTGATTATGATGTTAAGTCAACCGTCCATTAAATACAACTGGATTTTAATAGTGTTATCTATGGACCAGGCAAAAGTCCCCTAACAGACACTATCTCTCCTCAATAGACACTTCATTTCAGGTCATGACAAGCAATCATTTATATAATTTTACATAGTAAAAATTGTTTGACCATCTCTTGCCAAACACCACTGAATTCAAATTTCTGACTACCAATAGGATTTTCATTCATGCTATATAACCAGTTCCACATCTTCCTCATCTCCCTGAAAGTCTTTGGACTGCGATCCACTCTTTTGTTGATAATTAGAACTTTCTTTTGTTGTTCTCAATAGAAATCATCTCTGGCTAACATAAGCCTGAGGAATCTTTGGGAAGGTCAGCAGGTATCTTTTCATGTCAATGGGAAGCTTGGGACTTGAGCAGGAACAAAGAGAGATGAAACAGCAAGAAACAGCTCAAGGCTCCCCCTACAGAAGCTGGTTGCTGAGGACACTGACCACTGGCACCACCAGACCTACCATGGCTAATTCAACCACTGTCCCTGTGTGTCTGCATCATTTCTTCAAGCTTTAGTGACTTAGGCAAGAGTAACCAATTGGCCAAGCCAGACCAAGACACTTATATATTTTTTTGTTTCAATGACAAAAATATATATAAGTGTCTTACGTATCCTAATAGAAAAATGATCAAAATATATAGTTACTTTCCCAAAAGATAAACAAATAGCCAACTAACATATAAAAGTTATTTTACCTCACTATAAAGTACAAATTATAAAGATGATAGAAATAATTTGTCATTAAAAAAACTGACAGAAAAATTAAAAGACTGAAAAGATCATGTGTTGTGAATGGAAGAAAACAGGCACATCCTATGATGTACACCTCTATGGTAGCATTGATTGGTGCAGTCTTTCTGATGGGAAATTTTTCATTACTATCAAAATTTACAACGTGCATATCCTCTGCCCCCAGAAATCTGACTTCTAGAAATACAACTGAGAGAAATGTTCCACATATGTCCACAAAGATCGATGTACACAGATGTTCTCTGCAGCACTGGCTTTAATTGCAGAATTGAAAACAACTTAAATGCTCCAAAGAGGCAGGTTAAATAAATTATGATACATTTCTATGTCGTCATTATGAATAAATAGATGCATTTGTAGATACTGCTTGAAATCTCTCTTCGGTATACTCCTAAGGAAAAGAGACAAGTTGCAGAATAAAAGTTATAATTCCATTATATGTAAAGAAATGCATATGGATACATATGTATCTATGTATACAAAGAGAAAGGTAGAAAGAAGTCATACACCAGACCTAACCGTTGCTACATGTAGGAGTCTAATAGTTGAAAGCTGCCAAGACAGGGGGCTCCCACATTTTGTTCTATGAACCTAAGAATTCCATGAACCTTTCACAATAAGAATGTTCCATTTTTCACTTCGACATTGAGAAATGTAGGGTGCATGAGGCTGGTAGATGAAGCTGGAAAAGCCTGGAAAGGACAATCTTTTTTCAAAAAATATATTTTTATTGATTTCAGAGAGGGAGGGAGAGGGAGAGAAAGATAGAAACATCAATGATGAGAGAGAATCATTGATCGGCTGCCTCCTGCATGCCCCCTACTGAAGATTAAGCCCAAAACCCAGGCATGTGCCCTGACCAGGAATCAAACTGTGACTTCCTGGTTTATAGGTCAATGCTCAACCACTGAGCCATGCTGACTGGGCAGGACAGTCTTTAACTGGAACTATTTATGGATCCAATGGGGCTCAGACTTAGTTAGTGAGAACCTGAGTTCAAATCTTTACCACTTCCCAATTGTGTGTTAGTGGGGAAAAATAACTTAGCCTTTCTGAGCTTATTTCCCCACTTGTTCATAAAATGAAAATAAGAATAGTATCTTTCACAGAGTGGTTGTGGATATTAAATGAAATAATTAAAATGCTCAGCACTGTGTCCAACCCACTGTATGAGAGTAAATGAACAGTGACTTTCTCTCATTTTTATTTTTTTTTGGGGGGGTGGTGTTAATGTGGGAAGTATAAGCCATCACCCTCTATTTTGACAGTATCTTCTATTCAAAGATCCCATTATGTAAGAAACAATTTACGTAGAGGATCTTTGTTGTTGCTGTTGTGTCCTTAGTTTTCAATTCACCTTGACTAGGGCAGGATTCTAATAATGATCCCCACTTTCTTAGATAGAGGAGCTGAGTCCCCAAAAGACCAAATGCCTGGCTTGAGTCATAAGCCCCACCTCTGAAGCATGGCTACCCAACTCCGACTGCAGTTTCAGTCCCCCAAGCCCATGCCTTTTCCAACTAGACCTTAATATGTGCTGCTTTGGAACATGGAGCAGAAGCCCTTTAGCAAAAGAAAAATCCAAGCATTTGTTTGAAATATTTCCACATGTAGCTTTGAGTAGGACACTTAAAAGCCTCTTTTTTTTTTTAAGAGTCCAAAATCTGATCAATAGCAGGGAAGCTATAATACTGACCCCTTTTGCCAGAGAAATTTACAACCAAATAGGGCTTTAGAGCCAAGATTTTCACAGCAATGAAAATGATGTGGCCAGGGAAGGGAGGGGAGTGGGGAGGGGGGGATAACAACCTTGGGATATCTCTAAGCTCCATTACACTATCCAAAAGAAATATAATAGGATTTGAGGCCCAATTATTACTTCCTCCATCTAACCCCCTTCATTTAACATATCATTAGTATTTTTAGACAAGTCCCCTGGGACTCTCACACTTTCGTAGGTGAGTCAGACAGCCAGAGCCCTGGTGGCAATGATCCAAGGAAACTGATCCCCCTTTTAATGCTCCTTTCTGGTTACCTGCTATAATGCAATTATCATGTACTGAAGCAATTTTCGGGAAAATGACTTGACAAGAACTCTGTCATTTTGTAAACAAGAACAAACTGTTGTAATTGGATCTTAATTACACAATGCTCTGAGAGGTTATTTTTATTTCTTTGTTTGTTAATGCAATTATTTAGCTTCCCTATTTTAGCCTTGACCTTGCAGGAAGAGGGTATTTTCCAGTCAGCATAATGCTTTATCTTTGAAAGCTACAATCAATAAGGATAATTAATGATGCCGGCTGCAATGATGGCCTCAGCAATCATTATCCCACATTAATCCCTGCAGTCAGACTGGGGTCAAGGCCATCTAAATCATTCACCTAGGGGCGGAGAAATTCAAATCATTTACCAATTTAAATCCTCGCAAACATATCCCACTTTATTTTCAAAGCAGTTTGAATGCCACCTGGGTTTGTTTTGTATGTTTTCACTGGGCGCTTTTTTTTTTAATGACAGAATAGATACTTTATATTAGCAATGCAGTTTCGCTGTTTGTGTTTTGATAAATTAATGTTAAAAATACGCAGCGCATTAACTGCTGCTGTGCCTGGAGGTACATGGCACATTTAGCATTTCACATGTTGTCCCGGTTTTAAAAGAGGAAGGGGGAGGAACAGGAATGAGGGGAAGGGAAAGGAAGAAAAGAGGAGATGGGGGTGCTGAATGGGAGCCAGTGGCCTCAGGCAGGCAAACCAAAGAAGAGGGTTGAAAACTACCCGCTGGAAAATCTTTGAGATGGAGCTGCAGGCTTACTCAGCATTATGGAGGGGGCTGTTGGATGTGAAACTTCATACTGCATCTTGCAAAACAGCTTCTGCCAAGGTTCATTTCTCCCTCATTTTTGCCTTTTTTTCCCTGGCTTTCCCTAACACGCAAGTTGGATGACTTGATGTGTATCTTCTGTCTGCTGTAGATCACACTCTGTTATAAAGAATTCCACTGGGCTCCCAAATATTTTTCAATGATTTCATTTTAATTAGTGTTTTGCTATCAATCATATTCTTAGTCTGAATATGCTTGAGATGATAGCAAATTAACGTCTGGTCTTTCCCTCTCCCCTCCCCCAAACCCTGTCTCTCTTTGCAGAATTAAATTAGCAAATGAAGAGAAGTTTGCAGAGCACTGGGTCTCAATAAATATTTGTTGATATTATATAGCCAAGTTTACTTCAATCTTCTTTTATTTTCAAGTTATGTAACACATGGTAAGGAGTTACAGCAACTAAAGTGAACTTTCCTGGCATGGTAATTAGGGACTGGGATATTTATGGGTGTTTGGGGAAATAGACAACTAAGAGATAGCTGCTAGAAGCAGAGTAAAGATCTGTAAAACACTCAGCCAGGGCCCCTCTCTCCTCTCACTGTGAGAACTCTTCTGCAAAGACTGTGTTGAAAGCTGCCGAGAATTTATCACCCGTTGCTTTTTCATTATGAGCAGTGACTGCTAAAGAGAAAGCACTTAACATGTCTGAGCATAGTTATTATATTCGCGATAAGGAACTCTTTCTAATGAGATTTTATCACTATTTCACCATTTCCCAAATGTGGATCTTTGCTTCATCCTGGCAAAAGAAAACAGAAGATATTGAGGGTTTTGCAACAGATCTGAGTGAAGGGAAAATATAAGTAAAACTGAATTAGGAAGGGAACAGTGAACTATGTGCTTGAACATGGAAAAGCACATGTCATTCTAGGTTGGACTATGAAATAGTATGTTCCCTTCCAGCTCCCAGCTGTCTAGCAGTCTAACATCTGTCTTTCTAAGCTTGTGATTTTTTTATGAGGAGCCCGGTCCTTGCAGAAACTTTCTTTTTCCATCTTCATTCTATCCTTTCTGCCCTCTTCACCTTGTGATTCTTCTGTGAGCGCACGTGTGTGTGTGTGTGTGTGTGTGTGTGTGTGTGTGTGTGTGGCATCCACATGCAGGGCTGGTGATACATGTGCAGATCCAGAGCAAAATGAAAATGTGGGGCCCCACCCAGGACAAATGAAGTCAGTCTCCCCTTCCATGGCCTGGTCATCCCAATCCACAGTGGAAGGGCACCCATCCCAAGGATTTATAACCTTTGCTCTGGATGCTCTAGTCCAGCGGTTCTCAACCTGTGAGTTGCAACCCCTTTGGGGGTCGAATGACCCTTTCACAGGGGTCGCCTAAATACATCCTGCCTATCAGATATTTACATTATGATTCATAACAGTAGCAAAATTACAGTTATGAAGTAGCAACGCAAATAATTTTATGGTTGGTTCCACAACATGAGGAGCTGTAGTAAAGGGTTGAGGCATTAGGAAGGTTGAGAAGCACTGCTCTAGTCCCTGGATTAGTGATAAGATTTAGAGAGACCCCCTACTGCAACACCTGCCCAACACATCATGGAGCTGCCAGCCTGGGGAAGGGATGGTGGTTACCTTACCCTTCTGAGATAGCATGGGGCATACACCCAACTCAAAGCCTCTCCACACCTTTATCTACGCCCCCTCTGGGACTGAGAGTGACAATGCAATGCCAGCACTCCTCCATCTCAACAATGTGACCTAGTCATTATCCCTCAGCAGAGGGTGGCAGCAGTCTTGGAGCAAGCAAGAGAAGGGATTCCAGGTGAGGCAGGACACAAGGGGCAGGAAGCATGCCATTGAGAAGCCATCCTCGAGGAATGTAGAAGTAATGTGAACCTAAGCTCCAAGCCCCACCTGGCACACCCTCCATTGTCCCATCACAGTTCACTACATAAACTCAAAGACAAATGCAAATTCAAACCTAAAATTATTAATGATTGCAAGATAGTGCTTGTAAAACATTAAACCCCAAGCAAGGGGTCCTACTCAACAGCATTGTTCACTCGTGTATGTAGAAAGCCCTCCTATAATATACATGGGGAGACCCCAAAACAAATAAGTCTCAACTCCCTAGCCTCCGGGAGATCATTGTCTAGTAGAAGACACAGGTTGGGAAAAAAAAGTTACATCATAATGTGACATGGTTCACTGAGCACCTGCTGTGTGTAGGGCATTCTCCTAAACATCTCATGGGTATCATCAACATACCCTCCTAAGGACCCCAGGAGTTAGTCCTACTATTATCCCTGTTTCTAAAATACTGAAACTGAAACCTAAGAAGTTAATAACTTTGTCAAGGTTCTATAGCTAAAAAAGAGGCAGAGCCAGGATTTGAATGCAAAATGGATGCTCCCAAGCGTGGTGCCCTACTGCTTTTCTTCTCAGAGAGATTTGTGCGAAGCCCTCTATGTAAAGTGCAGAGGTCATGAGCACTGCCCTATAGGAGTTGAGAAAGGCTCTACAAAGGTGATGAATTTGAGCTTTTGAAAAATGAGCTGGAATTGTCCTGTCAGAGAAAGAGAAGTGCTATATATAGTCATGGAAGGACTTGGAAATTCAGGGATGTTTTATGCATGAAGTCAGGGATACATGGCAGAGAGCAGAAAGGAACAAAGCCAGTGAGCAGGGTGGAGCCTGTGCAAGAAGTGTGACCAGTTAAGACCTTCGGCTTTATTCTGTAGGTAGTAGAGACCCAACAGTAACCACTAAACTGAACTTTAACATGATCAGCATGTTAATCCCTCAAGAAACCTGGCCAAGTTTATATGGAACACATACCAAAAAACACCACCAAAATGACTATCATCATTTGGAAACCAGTCTCAACTATGTCAAGGATTTTGCAAAAGCTCTTCAACAGTAAAATCATTCTTCCAGACCATCTACCAACTCAGCAGAAGAGGCCAAAGAATGAGTGAAGATGTAATAGTTAATGAGAAAGGCCCCTTCGTGTGATCAGAAATGTGGATCCATGGCAGCAGAAGAGATGGGCCATGGAAGAAGGCCTCTTTTGGTAGCTATTATACTCTTACACTTTGGAACAGTGTTTGAAAGGGGTTAGTATAATGGAAATAAGCTTGGAATCCAAAATGGTTACTTCACTTACAGTCAATCAGTGGCCTGAACTGTATTGGAGTCAGGTGATGTCAGGTTTAATGCTGGCTCTACTTCTAATGAGCTCTATGTTCTTGGGTCTGAATAGTCAGTTACCTAGAAACATTTTCCCAGGAGACAGGTGGGTGAGACCAGATGAGTATGTGCTTTAGAATTAGAGAGGTCAGAGTTCAAATTTCAACTCTGTTCCTTGACAGCTGCATGACCTTAAGTAACTTACACCTCCATGAGGCTTGGTCTCCTTATCTATACTGGGGATAACAATTTTAACCATAAAAACATATTACAAGTATGAAATGATATGACAAAAAAATATGTACTAGAATAGTACATGTAGTAGGTGCCAAGAATGTCTGTTTCCCTTACTGTTCTAGTGTTCAGTCTTCTCATCTGAAATATGAGAGAGTATTAGTTGAGTTCCAAATGGCCTCCTACTTCCACTTTTCCTTGACTCTAGAACCTTCCTCAATTTCTCTCTTTGAGCACATGTCCTGCACCTTGCAATGACCTGAGGATATAATGGTGAGCACTGTCATTGCCCTCAGGGAGTATTTTTATTCTAGCAAGGAGGCACTTTTATAGAACTGCTCATGAGTAATAGCATGGAGAATGAGTTGCCCAAGAGTAGCCTTTATGTGAGGAATGGATGGATAGTCAAGGTTCCCTGTTTCCTCTGACACCTGAAAATTCCCTATTTGAGAATCAATCCTTTGAAAGTCCAATTATTGAATAGGAGAGAAAATACCTTAAGAAATGCTTGGCTAATGCTTCGGAAAGATTAACTGTGAGGTAAGCACAGGAACAAAATGAGAGATAGAGAAATGCCTTAAAAAGGGAAGGTATTAGAGAGAAGATGAAGTAAAGCAAATTCAGACTCCACATCTATAATATTTGCACTAGCAGATTGTCCTTTCCCCAATACTCACCTAATAACCAATTTATATGGGCCAACTCCCAGAATACAGCTTTGCATTCTAGAAGATTCTTTAAGAGGAATGGGTTGAGTAATGGCACATTCCAGAACCCTAGATTTTCCATGATTCCTACTTTTAAACAAGTTCCATAACCTAAGTGATTTTAGCTTCCAGTTTTATCTGGACTTACATTGACTTCATTAAATCTCAAATAATACTGAGAAGTTGAGAACCAAGATGGCGGCATAAGGTAAATACCTGTATGTGCTGCCCCCCACAACCACATTAAAACTACAGCTAAAAGACAAAACAGCCATCATCCAGAACCAGGGGGAAGCTGACTGAGTGGAAGTTCTACAACTAGGAGGAAAGAAAACAGTGCATCGAGACTGGGCAGAAGGTGTGCAGGTGCCAAGAACAGAGGTACAGAGGCATGAGAAACGATGGCACCCATGCCATCAGAAGAGAGATACAAGCTACCAACTGCACTGAACTCATTCTGGCAAGACTCTGAGGACCCAGACTCCTACGCAGTGAAACTGGACTGTATGGCACCAGGTCAGAAAGTGAGGGTGGCTTTCTTGCAGAGCTGCTCGCAGGAATCACTGTTATTATGGGGGTGCAGGACTCTGGGACTCGGGGACGCAGAGACACCAACACAGCTGTTGAACACCCATCTCTGTTTGCTCCATCCTGGTGATTTTCCAAGACACTGCCCCACCCAATTTACAACTCCACCCAAGCTGTGCGCAGCAGCGCAAATGAATCACCTGTCCACCTGCAGCCTAACCTAACAAACTTCAGTTGGGTCAGAGAGCTTCAAAAGTTCCACACCCCAAAGAGGAGAAATTTGTAGATCTCACTATAACTCCTGCTGAGTGGACTCATGCAGCAGCTGACTTTGAACCTCCTTGGAGATCCAGGAGGCAGTGCACCCAGAGGTCAGATTCCAGATTTCAACTCCTCACATCCATAAGTGACACACTCAAGCGGCAGAGTCAGTGAGCACCAAAGCTCCACTGAAGCAAGTGCTACACCATAAGGGTGTCTCCTGCACAGCAGTTCTTCCACTATTGACACAGTAGGTCCTCACAGTCAATTGGCCTGGAGGTCATTTCCTCCCAGTGATACCAACAGCAATCAAGGCTTAACTACAACAAGACTGTGCACCCATCCCAGAAAGGGGTACACCAAGAGTGTCCACCTCAGGTGATTGGGGAGGCTGAGCCACTGGGTCCAATAGGACACCTACCACACAAAGCCACTCTATCAACACAGGGAAGCAGCCAAAATGTGGACACAAACAAACAGGCCACAAATGAAAGAAAAGAGGAAAGCAAACTACTGGATATAAAGTTCAAAACCACAGTTATAAGGCTACTCAAGAATCTTCTATGAATCTCCATGGAACTTAGTGAGACCTTCAAGGATCTTAATGAGAATACCAAAAAAAAATGGAAAAGGGCCAGTCAGAAATTAAGTATACACTAACTGAAATAAAGAATAATATACAGAGACCCAACAGCAGACTAGAGGATGCCAAGAATCAAGTCAAAGATTGAAATACGAGGAAGCAAAAAACACCCATCCTGAAAAGCAAAAAGAAAAAAAATCCAAAAATATGAAGATAGTGTAAGGAGCCCCTGGGACAACTTCAAACGTACCAACATCAGAATTATAGGGGTGCCAGAAGAAGAGAGAGAGCAAGATATTGAAAGCTTATTAGAAGAAATAATGATAGAAAAATTTCCCTTCCTGATGAAAGAAATAGACTTACAAGTCCAAGAAGCACAGAGAACCTCAAACAAGAGGAATCCAAAGAGGACCACACCAAGACACATCATAATTAAAATGCCAGGGGCAAAAGACAAAGAGAGAATCTTAAAAGCAGCAAGAGAAAAACAGCTAGTTACCTACAAGGGAGTACCCATAGTACTGTCAGCTGATTTCTTAACAGAAACCATGCAGGCTAGAAGGGAGTGGTAAGAAATATTCAAAGTGATGAATAGCAAGAACCTACAACCAAGATTACTCTAGCAAAGCTATCATGTACAATTGATGGTCAGATAAAGAACTTCACAGACAAGAAAAAGCTAAAGAAGTTCATCACCACCAAATCAGGATTATATGAAATGCTGAAGGGAACTCTTTAAGAAGAGGAAGAAGAAGAAAAAGGTAAAAATAAAAATTATGAAAAACAAAGTGACAACAAATACAT
>PVJC01004311.1:15934-64760 GCA_004026665.1 Murina feae
TGGGGGTAAAAAAAAAAAAAAAAAGAGGAACATCTGTAATAGTCTGAACAATAAAGATTGTTTTTAAAGTTGAGCACATATTTTATTCTCTTATTTTAGAAACACTTCAGTTAGTTTAAAGACTTGATTTTTTTTTCTTTACAATTATACCCTCTCCTGGTACTCAGGTCTGTTAGTTTGGAATGTGAGATGGTTGTGATGAAAGCGGGAAATTTTTGGGACTTCCTTGTCTTAAGAAGTTCAGAGGAGATGCTCAGGAATGAGACACCTGTTTCAAAAAGTGAGCAGCGATAACCAGATTACATTAGTCCAGGAGCCACATCCAGATCCACATTTTCATTCCTTTTCAATGTTTGCTTTCTTTGAGGGATACAATGTCTTGACATCTCTCTGTGAGAAATAAGAAGACCTCCCTCACACTGTTCTGCCCTAAATATGAGATCTGGGGTTTTGCCAGTCTCTAAATTACTTCCTGGTGACTCTCAGTGCTAAACTGGCATTTCTTTGGAAGGCATGAGAAAGAGGGTTGGCTGCTTCCCAAAGAGATGTAGGAGCAGAAGAAGGAGGTAAGGGTGGACGTTCACCTTACCATTAAATTTTTAAGAAGATAGTGAATGTTGTATCTCAGGCATTTTAGGCTTCTCTCCTAATTCTTTTAGAAGCATGGTCTAGTCTGTCAGTGGTAGCTCTGCCCCTGATATTACACACAAGGTCACTTAACTTGAACAAATTCAGGCGCAGACCAGAAAGAAAACATTGCTATTGTAAAGGCCACTCCAACAGCCTGTAGGGTAGATGACGGATTGGATCTGCTATTCCCTCTGCTGGGCATAAGTTTCATGAGCTTCTCCTTGTGTGAGTATCTCCCCATGCTGAATGGATTCTCCAGTGCTTCAAGTTATTTTTTATGTTCCCTAAGTGCGAACCAGTCTCAGTTCTTCATCTGATGTATAGGTGAAGAAAAATCTACCTAAGAGAGTTCGGAGAGGAAACGTTGACCATATGCACTCCTTGCCTTACTTACTGCCATGAAGCCTAAATCTTCCATGAGTGGTGCCTCCATTATTATTCTGCATGCAAACTCAAGTTGTGGTTGTCACATGCACTATGGAGCAAAAAGTGGCATCAAGTCTTAAAATATTCAAATTGGGGGGAAATTTAGAGAGCATGTAGTCCAGTCTTAACCCCTGGGCTTCGTAGAGAAAGACACCAAGGTCATGGAAGTATCTTGCTCAAGGTCCTGCTTACAAAACTGGGATGGAATTTGGGGACTGAAGGAGAGTGGTGAGTCTGTGACTAAAAATAATGGATGGATGTTAGCTGCACCAAATGTGAAAAACTGACAAATTTAGGCTCTGGTTGGTATATGAATGACAAGGGGAAAACAATAGATGACAGAAATGGAGCCATTCAGAGGGAGAACTCTGTTTTAAGCATATTAAGGTTTAGACGATGGTAGGACATACTAATGGAAATGGCCTACAGCAAGTGACTGTAGTTCAGAGACTGGAGTTCAGAAGTTAGGTCAGGACTAGAATATATTGATGTTGAGCATTACCTGCACAGAGGTGAGAACTGAATTGGAAAAATTTGTGAAAGGTAAAAATAAGCAGAGATGAGCAGACATGACCCTTGCCCTAATAAAGGCATATGCTGCAGTTCCTTATTTCTGACCATCGTCCATAATAGGCTTTAGCTCTGACCCTTCAATTTCTGAGGAGTATGATAACAACATTAGAATCACTGGGAGCTTTGTGAAACTACCAATGCCTGGGTCCTGCCCCCTGATATTCTGACTTAATTGATCAGGCATCCAGGCATTTGGAATTCTCCAAAATCTCCCTGAGTGGTGATGTTTGAAAAGTAAAACCTTTGCCCTAACCAGTTTTGCTCAGTGGGTAGAGCATTGGCCTGTGGACTGAAGGGTCCCAGGCCTGTGGGCTGAAGGTCCCAGGTTCGATTCCGGTTAACGGTATATACCTTGGCACATCCCCAGTAGTGGGTGTGCAGGAGGCAGCTGATCAATGTTTCTCTCTCATCGATGTTTCTAACTCTCTATTACTCTCCCTTACTCTCTGAAAAAATCAATAAAATATATTTTTTTAAAGTAGAATCTTCATCTTTTAGAGATACAAAATGAAATATTTATAGATGAAATGTTATTATGTCTGGGGTTTACTTCAAATAATAGGCATGTGCCCGTTGTAGGTAAAGTACAGAAGAAGCAAAATTGGCCAATGAGTTGATAACAATTGAAGTCCTGTGATGGGTACATGGGAGTTTATTGTGTTTTTCTTTCTACTTTTATATATGTTTGAAAGCTTACATAATAAGAAGTTAAAAATAAATCAATATAAAATCTTTTCAGGCAAATCCACAGTGTACCATGTTGAGGAACCCTGAGACACAAGGTTCTTTGTAAGTAGAGCTCTCCACCTGGATCCTCAACTCCGTCAGCTATCACTGTCAGACTTCCATGAAGACCCCCTCCCAGGCTGAGAGCAAAGCTTTCTTGCTTCTGCTAATTCTTCAAACTTAGAACTGAAGGCCCTGACAGCAATCCACATCCTGATCTTAGATTCTCCAACAATAAAATTGACAGTTCCAGAGAAATTGCTCATGGAGATGACAAAATTACCCCCAGCAATCACCCTATATTTCTTAATCCCTGATTACTGATAACAGAGACAGTAGGCCTAGTGTTTAGACTCTAAATCCTTTGATTGAAAAAACAACAAAAACATTGATTGGGGGAAAAAAAATCTTCTACTTTAGACACATGCTTTCAAAAGAGATACATTAGGATGCTCTTCCTAAAATTCACCTATATTAGGTAAAAAAAAAAAAAAAGAGGAGGAAACTCACACAAAAACTGAAGTTCTGATAAAAACCCAGGTTACTTTTATAAATAAGGCCTACCCAGTTCAGTTTCACTTTTCCCATGAAGTGTTCCTTAGATCGACATTTCAAAGAGCAAATTGAGCTCCTTCAATCGATCAGGCACAGCTGGTGGGTCAGGAGCAGTGACTCAAAAAAAAAAAAAAAAAAAGGAAGAAAGAAATAGAACAGAACAGAAAATACTCAGTCACATGTGCTTGTGGTGAGTATTGTTTTTGTGAACATTAGTTTCAGTAATTATAGATGAATACATGTGTGTATTAAATTGGTCTTAATATAAAATAGTCAAAATCCACTATCCACTATTTTAAATCCACTATCTTCATGTTTTATGCTCAATTTTATGGAAAACCTATTTCCCTTCAGTTGAAAGTGAGTCAGAGGTCTGAAGCTTGGGGCAGGCCATGGGTAACTGAAGAAGTCAGGAGTCTAAAAGGTTAATGAGATCAAGTCTTAGGAACAGGCAGTCAGGGGAGGAAACAGAAGAATCAGAGCTGGATCCAGCAGGCAGAGTAGATCAAATCAGGCACTGAAAATGCCAGGCAAATCTAGATGCAGGACTAGGTGGCTCTGGAAGCCCTACATTAGAATGACTCCAGGAATAGGGATCTCATTAGAAGGGCTATTACAACTTAAAGTTGTATTTGCATGGTAACCTTGGATTATATTTGCTGGTGGGTCTAGTGGGTTCTAACGGAAATTATGGGGAACGTAAAGCTCCCCCAACCCATGCTACCAGGTCACCTTTTTGGCACAACCAATAGGTCTAAGGAGGCAGAAGTCAGTCAAAGTCAAAGTGGATTCTGAGACCCAAGTCCCAGATGGAATTCTTACTTCAGCCCTGTTGCCTTTCAAACTTCCTGTTGGGCACAGGAGCATCAGCACCCAACCCACCAGCAGGGGGCCTTATAGCCTCTGTGGAGGCCTACAGGCAGCATCCATAGCAGGTGTCTGGGTGAGACCAAACAACCACCTGAAATAAGCCAATAGCAAAGGAGATAAGGGGTGGAAATGGGTTTAAGAGGCATTAAAAAGGTGGAATGACATTTCTAATTTGCTGGAAGTGGGAGGGTTGTAAGAGAAATGGAACATGCTACAATGTAATCTGGAGTCTCAGTTACTGGGTGGTCTTTCCTTTGGGCAGGCTGTGTCCCAAGATCACAGGGTTACACTGAGTTACTTGCTGGGGAACAGCCTGAGTGAGTCTATTAGAAACAAGTCGGGGAGACATAATGGGATTAGAGGTCACCACTGTGAGGGTCAAAGAACCAGAGCAGGGAATTTGCTTCACAATCATCAAAAACTATTAGGACTGTCATGCTGCATAATAATAATAATAACCCAACCCTGCACTTGACCACATGAGATAAGATCTGTCAATACACTCAGAACATAGTTCCTGACAGAGGTTCTGTCAGTGTTAGTTCCATTTACAGTATACGAAGTGTTTTCCCAAACATGGACATCATCCTATTTAAGTCTTGTAACAACCATGCAAGGGAGGTAAGAGGATGGTGTTAATTCCACTTTGGAGATTAGGAAACTAAAACGATACCCAATTAAGTGATTTTTGCAAACCCAGAAGGAGGATTTTGCTTATAACTGAAGTCTTCTCCTGCTTCACCTATGGAAAACCAGCAAAGGGAGTTTGCCCCAACATTCAAACCCAAGAGAACAGAATTGGGTTCCTGAGAAATAAGAAAGAGAGCAGATACATTCAACTAAGCGGATCCAGGTAAGTGACTAAGTAAATAGTGGATTATTTAAAAACTGAGACATTACTTATTGGCTGAAAATAAACACAAGGGCCACACAGCCTGAAAGGGAGAAATCTAAGGGAATCACAATCTGGTAAATATAATGAATATTTTAAAACAGCTTATCTTTTGAAGTCAGAAATATTATATATATACTAGAGGCCCAGTGCACGAAATTCATGCACAGGAAAGGGGGTGTCCCTTAGCCCGGGGTCTGCACCCTCTCCAATTCAGGATACCTCTTGCAATCCAGGACCACTGACTCCTAACCACTCACCTGCCTGCCTGCCCAATGCCCCCAATGGCCCTCTCTTCCCAGCCCAGTCACCCCCAACTGCCTTCCCCTCCTGGCCTGGTCACCCCCAACTGCCTTCCCCTCCTGGCCTGGTTGCCCCCAACTACCCTCCCCTGCCAGCCAGATCTTGCTTCCAACTGCCCTCCCATGCCAGCTTGATTTCCCCCCAACTACTCTCCCTTGCAGGCCTGTTTGCTCCCAACTGCACTCACCTGCCTGCCTAATCTCGCCCCCAACTACCCTCCCCTGCTGGCCTGATCTTAGCCCTACCTGCTCTCCCCTGGCGGCATGATCACTTCTAACTGCCTCTGCCTTGGCACCACCACCATGGCTTTGTCTGGAAGGAAGTTGGATGTCTGGAAGATGGTCGGTCGACCCAGTCTAATTAGCATAGTACCCTTTTATTAGTATAGATAATATATAGTATGTAATTTATATCTATGTAACATTTTATTTATATGTATTTGGTATTGCATTACTCCTTGTTCTCTGTTTGAATTGTTTACAATGAAAATGAACTAAAATAATTTCTATTTTATTATTCCAAATACAGGAGGAGGTCCTTTGTCTCTGAAATTATTGGTACCTGGAAGGTTTAAAGACCTCTTAAAATAGGGACATCATAAGCAGTGAGGAACAAAAGCTTTCATTATAACTTTAACCTAAAAAAGTAATGAAACTAAAATTATGCAAATAAAATTTATGCCATATTTAACAAAGTATAGACCATAATTACAACTAGTTGCTAACTCTTAGAAGGAAAAAAGAATGTGTCAAATATTGATTGGTTTGTTTGGATTTCATATAACTTTTTCAATCAAACTAACAGAAAAAGTACACCAGTCTTCACTTTATACATGCTCAGAAGATCCTAGGAAAAGTTATTTTCACAAATAGACCCAGAAACATAAGAAATTTTTCTAAGAAAAAATTGATATTTCAACAGTTCTCTTTTGAATGTGCATAGCAAATCCATCCCTCTTGACTTATCGTCAACTCTGACAGACCTTCCTTTGTTAATAATTTTACATGTGATTGAAGTAGTTTCCCAGCATCACTTTTATCAACTTCATGCTTCGAGTTCCCACCTTTTGCAACATTTCCCATTTCCCCCTGCAATCAATTTCCCTGTTTGCATTTTATTGTCAGATGTTTGCCACCGCAGAAACCCAGCAGGAGCCAGCAGACAAGGAAGGATGTTGATGCCATGAGCAGAGAGACACACTAATGCTGGAGGGCAGTGCTAATTTCATGAGGTCACTTTATCAATGTTTCATGATGTAACTTTCACTCAAAATAAGGAAATAGCTACTGAATATTCAGATGATGGAAATCTCCTGTAATGATGTTTTCTTGCATTTACATGCTAAGTGTGGAATGGTATGCCCATATCTGGAGAATCTGTTATCTGTGTACAGAAGCTGCCTTTCCTGCACCACCCACCCTCTCCATTAGAAGTCACAACTCTTCACCATCTGAGGACAATTCCACAGGTAAAGGTATGCGGGTGAGCTCAATAGCCCCAGTGAGGAACTCCCTAATATCCCTAGTCTTGTGAAAGACATCACAGACACAGTGCAGACCTGGACTCTTCACATGGGTCTCCATCCTAGGACATCAGCGCTGTTCCATGGACATGCTCAGGTTGTCACTCTTCCTAGTGCTGTCCTTTAGAGACACAAAATCTGGCTTCTCTTAGCAGCTGGGCAAAGAATGAAGATGGTAGCTCGTAAGAATTAGCAGATAAGAGGAAGAGAAACCACTAGCCCCATCTGCTATGATCCATAAATAGAGACAGATTTGCATGTGTGTCTATGGAAGGCAGTTAAGGGGAAAGGAATGTATCTCTTAAGATAAGGCCAATTGCATTAGCAATGCCGCTGGTATTCTTGACAACCGGAGATGTCAGTACAATTGGAGCTCTCGGCCTTGAGGTCAGAAGCAATTAGTTGGATAAGGGTCTTCCTTTTGGCCACCATGTCAGCAATAGTCTCTCCTGTGACTTTTTTACTCAAGGAAAAATTCTAGTTTAATGAGTCATCTTCTTTCTAGGCCAAGAAATAAAATTTTTGAAATCCTTAGGGTAACACTTTGGAGAAGGGGTTCAAAACTGAAAACTTGTGATCCTAACCAATCATAGTATCTGCAAAGGCTCACTAGACCAAGTTTTCCATTTGATAAATATGGTGAGAGTTTAATATAGACAGTGCTCTGGAGGCAATGAAATTTCTCACATTCGTATGAAGCATTTCTAGTTGATTCTAAAAATGGCACGAATGTAAAAAAAAAAAAGTGTCTGTTTCCAAGATGAGTAGATCTGGGGAGAAACCTGCCCAGTGTTGGATATATGCAAACTAAGTTTTGGTCCCTAAATGCTGGACAACATAATTGGCAGAAGAAAAAAAGTAGTATTTATTGATATTGAAGAGGAGTAATGCAAGTTCCAAGCAAGGGTATGTCTTGGGACATAGAGGCAAGTTAGGAAATATTGTCTGAAATAAAAGTAAATAAATAAGAATCCATGTAGAAATAGTGAGAATGGCTACCTGCAGGATAAGCCACTTTCATTCAGTGAAAGTCCTAACTCCACATCTGATCTAACTGCAGGGAGTCTGGGAAATATAAGTGAGCAATCTAATATGTGATCACCATTTACTAAATCTGCCACACCCCACCCTTCTCATCACCAAATATTATTTTGTTTCATTTTCCTACACAGAATATTCCTCTATGAAGGAAACAAGCCAAAGCTCCATTCAGTTGTTGCATCCAACTCCAAGTTCATTTTTTAGGGGTGATGTCCAATTCTCTCTCCATCACATTCGGTTAGATGTGACTTTTCAGATTCTGAAGTCTTGATCTAAAAAAGTAAGTTATCTATTCACTCACATATATGCATGAGCATACACACCCACCCACTGAGGTATGAGGTAAATACTTCCATCTGGAAAGGGAGGAATGCGGGGAACATAGCAGTCCAGAGCCACAGCAGTTCTGGAAGCCAGGAAGACACTGGGAAGACCTCATACCCCTCGGAAGGGAGGCTCCTTGGTTAGGCTGTGATCTGCTCTCTGACAAGAGCTCCCATTTTCTTTGTTTTCCATGGCTCTTAAATTGATCCTCTAGCAGATTCTTCTGGCTTTTTCTTTGGCTACATCTAAACTGAAGTTTGAGGAATTTAAACTCTTGGCTATCTCCACTTGCCTCCTACTCATTGACTATTAGGGGCTGCAGAGTTGTTTGAGTCTCTGAATATTCAGATACCCTTTCGTGACTGCTTTAGCTATGCAGTTCCCTTAAAACTCTCTTTGCTTCTCATGTCACTGGACAGTAGGCACCCTCAAAGGACTTTCAGCATGTAGTTCCCAGTTCTGCTTAATTTCTTCGCTTCCTCACCTCCATAACTCCTTCTCTCATCTTCATAGTAGCTACTGAAATTAGGCATGAATGGGAAGGCCACATCTTGAGGAATGTTTGCCTTGAGGCATATTAATCAACTGAGAGGCATTTTTCCTCTCAATACCATCTCTTATTGTATGGATTTTAGAAACAGTTAACTTTTTCAAATTTCTAAGTTACGAATTTAAACTCTCTCCGTTCACTTTTCTGCTTTATAAACTGACTACTTCCCTCCTTAGCTCATCTTCTTGCAATATCTTGCCTAATATAGCATGTAACATGACACAGTTCTAAAGTTCTATTTTTCTATTTTCTTCTCATAGCACTGCAAATTCATTAGGTAAGTGATTTTCCTGTCTGGTTATTAGAAGCAATAGTTTACCTAAATATTGTGCCACAACGTAACAGGGATCGTCATCTTTCCAGCTTCCAATATTAATTTTCTCACAACCCACCCCTGACGACTGAGGCAATGCCACGTATTTCAGATTTTTATAACGGAAGCACCCTACTTCAAGACAACACTTTCTACATTTTCACAAGATGTCATCACAGACAAAATCTCAGAGACTTAGCCAACATAAACTCATCACTTGCTCCCATAATGCCTCATACAAAACAGCAGGAACTCCCCTCGATTCAGTAACTGAGGAGGCTTCCTCCATCCACCTGATCACCACCCAGGGCCAGCTTATAAAAGCACTAAATTTGTACAGGTGAGGGCCATCCCTTTGGCACATGCTAATAGTCAAGGGACTGAAGTTCATCCTCAGTGGATGTAGGCACCTCTGTCTCTATGCCACCATTGTAGAGGAAGTGCATATGCTTTTGTACCTACAGCTTTTTAAAGTATTGGTTCGTAAGCCTTTACAGGTCATGATGAGGGTGACCAACTATCTCGGTTAACTCGGAACTGAGAGGGTCCCAGGCCATGGGACTTGCAGTCCCAAAACCAGGAGAGTCCCAGGCAAACTGGAACAAGTCAGACCCCTGGGCATCGTTCTCTTTAACAATCAGACAAAAACAGAAGGACGCCCATGTCTGAAGAAATTGCTTTGGAAGGCAAAGAAGACATCATCTTTGTCTTCCTTTCACTGTGAATGGGCATGGCCTCTTCTCCAAAATAAGCCACAGCTCCTGGCTAAACGGCCTGGGCCCGCATTTTTGTGTGACTCTGATTAAGCGAGAAAGCTTTGTTGTGTTCTTTTAGAATTTTAAATATGTGGAGGCCCCTCCCCCAATACAAAACATGTATAGATAAAGTCATAACAGGATTCACAGAAGAAAATATTTAACAGAAAATCCATAAGCAAATCTTCTCTCCCCCAAAAGAAAGTAGGGTCATGATCTCTGCATTCAGCAAGAGTTCATTGTGAGCCTGAAGAAAGACTCGCTCAGGGCCCCAGAGTCATGATGGAGTAGGTCAATTTTCTAAATAAACGTTCATTATATTTTACCCTTTGAAGAAAAATGTTGCTTGGCCTTAAACAAATTAAGAGTGCTCAGGCTTTTTATTTGGGGTGTTTTTTAGTTGAATATTATTAAAAATAATTACAGGCTGTGGATTTAATCTAAAACACAATCAGCACCCCCAAAGTCCCCACAGTGAGTTAAAGCATCCTCCTTCTCAAAATTCAAAATTAAGTGGAAATTCAGATTAGTTTTGATTTATAACCACATTATGAACTATTTAATATTTTCAAGAAGTCATTCCCTGTGCCCATATTAAATTAATTTACAACAGAATATTATATAATTTATATATGCATGCATATAATAAATTATAGCCCGACTATATCATTCTACATGTATAATTAATTACATTAACCATCTACATTTTAAGCCTACAATTAGATAACCCTAAAAGACAACCCCGTTAGCATTTTTTAATAAATACTTGTGTTTAACAGAGCACCTGATAGCTGATAGAGCAGCGCTAACATCTGTTCCATTATTTCCAGAGGACGTTGGTTGAACGCAATACTATTCACATAAAATATGCATTTGTTCTTGACTGTCAAGTACCTCTATTATTTTATTAAAAAGTCAAAAAAGAATATAATCAGACTCCATAATTTATGTGTGACATTTTCATTACAGAAAACTTTATGCAAAATTGAATTCTAAAATTTAATTTCCTGTGATGTTTAAATTACTTACTATCTGGCTCCTCTCCAAACATCGTGATCATTGAAGGCCCCATATGAATTCTATTAAGGATACATTTTGCTGCTGCCAGAATATACAGGGCATTTTTCTAAGTAACTCTAAGAATATGCTTCTTAAATATATTTTGTGCCAGTTTAAATAGTTTTTCTCACACAGGAAAGAAAAGCAGGAACTTTTCTTTCTTTTTTTTAAAAAAAAAAAACCACAGACAGATTTTCTGTGCTTCTCTCTTTCTCACCTTGCCGCTGACCTCTTATTCCTGATACTTTAACCCAAAGGAAGCCAGCCTGGTCCAGCCTTGTCAGGTAGAGCTCACTACATCACAGGACGATAACCAGGTTCCTTCTGGCTTTCTTTTTCTTTCAGGCAATGCTGAAAAAGAGGCTTTGTCTCTGGCAGAGCCCACAGTGTGGACATCTGACACTCTCTCTTTGTCACCCACTTGATGTGATGGTGGGGAATGCCTTCCTTCATTCCCCATTGCTACCATGCCAATGGGAGCCACTCAACTTAGCAGGATCATTCCCAGCATGCTTTGAGAAACCTGGAAATGTCATTGTACCTCACAGCTGCCCGGGGAAATAGGACTGCTAATAATGAGCAATGATTTAAATAATGAGCCTTTGAGGGAAGGAGGTTATCATTAAGTTACCTAATGGGTTCTCTTGGAGACAACAGATTTCCCAAATGGCGCTTTCAATGGGAAAAACATGGACATGTCATTGGTGAGGGAGAAGAGAAAGTGTGAGCAATTGTCAATCAGCCAAGGTGTGGCAGGATCCCTGCTTAAGGATGCCCCACATGGTCAGGCAGCAATCCTTGGATTCATCTAGGCCAACTCCAGTAAGGGAGCTCCCCTCCTTGTCCAGGCAGGGGGGACACAATGAGGGTTTGGAACACAATGTGAAACAAGACAGGATTCCTTCCTTAAGGAGTTCATAGTTCAGTAGAAGGGTAATCCTTGCAACTGTGTAAAACTCTACATTATACAAAGTGATTTGACATGTTTCATTTGATGGTCACTTCCCTGTGAGGCAGGAGGCCAGTGTAACCCCATCTAATGGATGAAGGAACTAAGCCATACTTGAGTGATTTTCCAGAGGTCACACCACACAAGTAAGTGGTCAGGTCCTAAGCTGGATCTCAATGGAGGAAACCATGATAAATCTATCTCCTGATACTGGGCATGGGGGAGCACCAGTTCATGCTCTCACTCCAGCCTCTGAAACATCAGAGCAGTAACCTCAACTAAGACATCCATCCTCATAGCTTTCCTCATCCATCCGCTACTGCAAACGTCTCTCTGGTCTGATTTGAGGGGTCCTGAGGAGCTCACTCTACCAATGTCATTCCCCCAGGCTGTTACTATTACCTGAAATTCCGGCACTGTGAAAACTTTTTCTTCTTTAGGCACTCTCTTTGAAAAGATCAGCCTCGGAGAGCCAATAGAATTAAGCCATAATGAGCTAGTAAGATGCTCTTGGGGGTGAATCCATCAGATGCTTTTCTCTCAACCACACAACACATCTTCAGAACCATCAATGGGGCACTGCAAACACATTACCAGAATTTGGGAAAGTGTCTCCAGGATAGTTGCTGCATCCTACCTGCTCCTTTCTCACTTACAGTCCTGCTCCTTGTCTTTTAGCCTTGGCTTTCCCATCAGGTGTCTCCAAACCACTGCCTTCAACTTTCCAGTGGGAGCTCTGCACAGGCCTGCATTTCTCACACACAATTTGCCTAGTGGTCAGTACATCAGGTAGACCATTGGCTCTCTGGACCCCAACCTACCACCTACTGCCCTGAGGCACCAAGGAGATGGAGATTTAATCTAGAGAAGATTTTGAGAATATGTAATGTGGTGTGTAGTGAAACCTGGCTTCATGGGCCCTGTGCAAATGGCCTGTGGTCTGAGTGGGAAAAGAAGAGTGAAAGGAAGGGAGGGGAAAAAGAAAAAAGGGTATTTCCAGGCTTGACCTCTCTGAAAAGTCAACTAGTCCATTGCTCTTTAGCTTTAGAAACATAGGAATTTGGAGGTAGGTCCTTACAAAAGTGAAATGTAGGGGAATGTATCCAGCAGAATAACTGATAATTATGAGTGTTTGATAAATAGAATCAATACTAATAATAACGTATGAATACCTTCAGATCTGTTACTAGAAAGTTTGACAAGGGTTTCGACTTTTGCTCACCAGGTGGATGGAAGAGGATGAGAAGTGAGGAGAAGCAAAAGTAAGTATTTCAAAGAGAGGGGGGGGCTCCACTATGCAAGAACACGGCATGGTGGTGTGTAGGGGAACTGTATTCGGCACAGGTTTGTAATAGCAAAAAGTACCCTATATAATAAAGAGGTAATATGCAAATTGACCTTCACTCCAACACACAAGATGTGGTCAAAGATGGCTGTCCCCATGTGGACACCAGATGGCCACCACAGCAGGGGAGGGCAGTTGTGGGTGATCAGCCAAGTATGGGAGTGAGTTAGGGGCAACAAGGCTGGCAAAAGAGGAAAGTTAGGGGTGACTGGGCCAGCAAGGGAGGGCAGATAGGGGTGACCAGTCCTGCAGGGAAAGGCAGTTAGGGGCAATTGGACTGGCAGGGGAGCAGTTAGGTATCAATCAGGCTGGCAGGGGAATGGTTAGGGGGTGATTAGGCAGGCAGGTGAGTGGTTGGGAGCCAGCAGTCCTGGATTGTGAGAGTGATGTCCAACTTCCCATTTAGGCCCGGTCCCAGTGGGATTGGCCCTAAACGGGCAGTCAGAAATTCCTCGAGGGGTCCTAGATTAGAGAGGGTGCAGGCTGGGCTGAGGGACACAACACCCCATGCACAAATTTCGTGCTCCAGACCTCTAGTCAAGTATAAAAGTCTAAAGTGACAGTGACAAGGGAGAGAGGGGCTAGTGAAGCTTTCAGAGGCTGTGTTCTTGGTTAGGGATAAACTTTATCCTTTAGCAGCATGGAACAGAAGGAAGGTAACATTGACCAGTAAGTAAGCCTTTAATTACTACCTAATAGTAGCCAAAAGCCCCAAAGGCTAATTTAAGTAGATATGCTCACTCAACTGTACTTACACCCTCTTGAAGACTAGTGACCTTGGTTTGGCTCAGACATCACTTCCTCTGGAAACTTTCCGTGGCCTATTTGGATGGACCTCATTAGTCCCTTAGTGTAGCTGGCACAGCCTCTTGAGCCTGCCCCTCTCTTAGCACTTACACTCTGATGGGCTTGGTTGGCCACCCCCACAACTGTGGGCACCATTAAGGCAGGACTGATCCCTGACCTGCATTAGGCG
The DNA here is from genome assembly GCA_004026665.1 of Murina feae. Lineage (NCBI taxonomy): Eukaryota > Metazoa > Chordata > Mammalia > Chiroptera > Vespertilionidae > Murina > Murina feae. The sequence goes on from PVJC01004311.1 coordinate 29,744, forward strand.
TCGACCATTTGTTGAAGGAAACTTTCCCTTGACGTCATAACTCTTTCATCTGCTGCCCAAGGTATCTTCTTTGCTTTACAGCGAAACTTCTTGAAAAGAGCTGTCTATGCTCACTGTCTCGGCTTCTCTTTCCACTTTCTTCTCATGCTTTCTTGAAACCACATCAGTAAGGCTCCCTCCCGTCCTCCACAGTGACACCGTTTTTGTGAGGGTCACTAATGACCTCCACATTGCCAAATTCAGTGGTGATTTAGCAGTGTTTCTGTTCATCCCAGCAACACATCGGACCACCTCCCACCCCTTGAACATCTTCTCTTGCTTTTGAGACATCTTTCTTGGTTCCCCTACCACACTCAGCAGCTCTTCTCAGGCCTCTGCGCCAGAGTCTCCTCATCTCCTTCACCTGTGAGTGCCAGCGCTCCTGCAGCAAAAGCTTCAGACTTCTCTCATCTCACTCACGCCCTGGTCCCATGGCTCGAAATATTGATCTTTATGCTGTCAGCCACCAGACTGATATCTCTAGCCTCAAACTCTCCCTTGAATTCTGACCCCTTTTCCAACTTCCTACTTAGCATCTTTACGTGAAAGTTTATTAGGCATCTCAAACCTATCATGTCTAAAACCAGACAACATACACACACATTTTGCTGTTCTTCATCTTCCCCATCTCAATAAATGGCATTTATATTTGGTGAGGTTTCTAGGCCAAACACCCAGCAATATCCTTGCCTCCTTTCTTTCTCACACCCCCCCCTCCCCACATTTAATCCATCAGCAAACCCTGTCAAGTCTACCTTTGAAATATATCCAGAATCCAGCCACTTTTTCCCACCGTCACCAAATCAGACTCTAGGCTGCCACAACCTCTCGCCTAGATTATTGCAATAGCTTCCTATTCAGCTCCGCCCTTCCCCCCACACAACAGTGAAAGGAAACGTTTTAAAGCAGAACAAAGATCATATCCACTTGCTCAAAATCTCCCAAAGGTGCCACCTCTTTGTCTCCAACCACACCTTCTCCCACTGTCCCTCCTCTCCCCTGCCAGCCCCACTACTCTAGAATCCCTGCTGTTCCTCCATATGTCAAGCTGCTTCCACCTTAATTCCTCTTACCTCACCCTTTCCCCTCTCTCAAACACACTGTTCCCCCAACTATCCAGGAGAATCATTTCCTTCCCTCAGGCCTCTGCTTAAATGTCATCTCTTCAGAGAGGCCTTCCCTGACCTTTGTAAGATTGCTTCCCCCACCACTTTCTGCCTTTTCATTTGGGCCTTCTTTACAGCGCTTATCACAACCTGACATGTTTGTTTGTTTGTGTGCTTGTTTGCTTGCTTGTTTTAATAGTTTTTCTTTCTCCATGAGAGCAAGGAATTTGTTGTTTTGTTCACTACTGAATCCCCAGCATCTAAAACTCAATAAATGTATGAATGAAAGCATGAAGGGGGGTGCATATCTTTAAACAAGATAGGAAGACGCTAACATAAGGTCTTCATTTCAGAAATCTGAAAGACAGTTTCCTAATGAAGCCGGGTGGGTTTTGGTTGTGGTGATAGTGGTGGTTTCTTTTCGTTTTTAATCTTTGAATTAAACTCAGAACTACTCACTATTTAACCCTGCCAGCAAATATGAGCTTCCCCGGCTGCTGCTGTGATCCTTGTGGTAGCATCAGCCAGGAAATGAAATCTTAATCATAGCATCTGCCACGCACCCTTCACTTACGTACAAGCCCGCAAATGAAACTCCAGCCGGGCAATCTCATTTCCCTAAAGTGTGGTTGGACCCAATAACCAGAGGCTGGTGCTTGCAGCACGTCGCTCTGCCCAATGCTGCTTAATCTTGACAAGCTTCAAGGTTTATAGCACCCTAACCCTTAACTTAAACAGAAAATCATGTGCCGGCCGACGCACTTAGCAACCCACAAGCATTGGTGTGTAGAAGTCTACCTGGGGCTTTTCAGTATTACCGCCTCCGTTCCTTGTCAGGTGAGAAGAAACAAGATTTTCAAAATCTTTTGGGGCCTATGATTACCACCGGCATTACCAGTTTACAACCTAATGGCACTTAATGTTGATGGAGAGAAAAGGAGGACAGGTCATATTGGCTCCAGCTTGACCTGGCCATGAACACATGAACAGGGGAATGAGAGGGAGAGGAACAGCCCTCTTCAGGTCAGAGCTCCTGACCTGCATCCTGTTCCAACCTGCCAGGGCTGCAGAGTGATTTCCAGGTACCTGACTGGGACCCAGGGATCCAAATGTTGAGCCCTGTGGAAAGCGATTAACATTCCAGAGCAAATGTGTTACCCGCAAGAAAGGCCACTTCCAGGAGCACCTGGGGGCCACTGAGCCAGGTGCAGGTTGGTCCCCCTGACCTCAGGGAGTCACTTGCAGCTCGGATGTCAACAGGTGAGAGCAGCAATCACTGGCGCAGGCAATTTTATTGATGGACTTGGGTTTACAAATTACCCTCAAAACATACTACAGTGAAATATTGAATTCCCCATTCCCTAGCGGACTCCTTTTGCATTGGAAAGAAGGAAAGGCAAAACACCACCTTTTCTAATATCCATGTCCCCATGACAGTAATACCTATTAAGGGGATGGAGGGTTTTTAGGACTGACTATCGTGAAGACTTGCTGTATAGATACAATCTAAAAATAGATCAAATAGCTTGATCAAATAAAATCTAAAAGTAATTACTTCAAGCTGGAAGACTCCAAAAAGCATCTATAGGCAGGTTCCTAACGTGCTGGAAACTTCTCTTAATGAATGAAGCAGAAGAACCAGCTATACTTTAGAAATCGCAACACCAATACCCTTCAACATCCACATTCTGGTGGTAATTTGGGGGAGTGGCGCTCTCCTTGATCTCAGAGGGGTCAGCTGTCCCCAAATAAGCTTGAATGCTTGAATGATGGACGACAAACAATGGCCCTCAATTTTAGATGCACATTAGAATAACCAATTACACATCCTAGTCTCTGTAGATGGGGTCCAGGCAATGGTGTTTGCAAAGAGCCCCTCGACGAATCAGTGAAACCAGGGATGAGAAACAGGGTTCCTCAAACTTGTCTGGATAAGAATCACTGGATGACTCATGTTACATGACAGACAGGTACCTTGTCCTCCAGAATCTGATTCAGCAGGACTGGAACAGGGCCCTGGGATCTGTATCCTACAAATTAACCCTAACAGCAGAACCACTGGGAATAACTGGTCACTATGACACATAGTGACCACCAGGGGGCAGATGCTCAATGCAGGAGCTGTTCCTGGTGGTCAGTGCACTCCCACAAGGGGAGCTCTGCTCATCCACAAGTCAGGCTGCCAGCTGCCAGCACTGTGGTGGTGGCGGGAGCCTCTCCCGCCTCTCAGCAGTGCTAAGGATGTCTGACTGCAGCTTAGGCCTGCTCCACACTGGCAAGTGGACATCCCCTGAGGGCTCCTGGGCTGCCAGAGGGATGTCTGACTGCCACCTTAGTCCCGATACCTCAGGGAGCGGGCCTAAGCCAGCAGGTGGACATCCCCTGAGGGGTCCCAGACTGAGAGGGCACAGGCCAGGCTGAGGGACCCTGCCCCCGCCCAGTTCACAAATTTTTGTGCACTGGGCCTCTAGTGTGTTTATAAGCACCCTATGAAATTTTTATCGCCAGACAAATGTGTAAAACCCTGATTTAACACACCTCCTCACTTTACAGAGTCAGTCTGTTATAATTCTTTCAGTGTATGAGCCTCATTGGTGGAGCTACTCCTGATGTTCATTAGTATTGTCCTCAGAGCCTGATACACATAGGTGTTTCATAAATATTTTTTAGTGAATAAATAGACTAATGGAAAAAGCAGCCAACCTGGTTTCAAACATCTTATTTGGCCTTTTAATGATCACATAATCTTGGCCAGAACTCAAGACTTTGATCCTTCATATTAAATTAAGACTGATTCCACCTACTGCCATAGGGATCAGATAAGATTATATGTGTGTGCATGTGTGTGTGTGTGTATATATATATATATGCAAATAGAACAAATGGCAGAACAACCGAACAACCAGTCACTATAATGTGTGTTGACCACCAGGGGTTGGGCACGGAACATGGTGTGCATCGACAGCAGGTGGCAGAGCACAGAACATGGCAGGCATCAGCCACGGAGGGATGGTAGAGCAGATGAGCGAGGGCACCAGACCAAGGCGGGGCACTGGTCGCTGTCATCAGGGACTGAAAATTCTTTGCTCCCATGTGCCATGTTCCCACCTGGCTCTCGCACCTGCTGCCAGCCCCATTCACACCCACTGCCAGTGCTGGAGCTGCCACTTGCACCTGCTGCTGATGCTGGCCCCAATCGCTCTGTGCTGTCAGCAGGTGCGAGCAGGGGCCGGCACCATCAGTGCATATGGGTGATGGTGGTGGGAGTGGGGCTGCCAGCAGACAGAAGACCAGAGGCCATGGTGGGAGTGGCCGGGCAGGGGCACAGAGGATGGGCCAGGACCCACCCCTGTGCCCACCACAGCCTTGCAGCCTTTAGAGGTGCACAAATTCATGCACTGGGCCCCTAGTTTTCATATAAAATTTCAGACATACAGTAAGAGACCTTTATGCATGCATAAGCATAACTAATGGACACAAAACACTGGGGGGTAGGGGAGGCCAGGGGAAGGTCAAGGGGGGGAAAAAGGAGACATATGTATTACTCTTTGTAATATTTTAAGCAATAAAACAAAATTTAAAAATATATATTTAAAAATTTTTTTCACACATACATTAAGCATGGGCAGTATAAACAGAAATTAAGGGCCAGAAGTAAGAGCAACCCTCACTACACAGAGCTCACAAATGGAAGAAGTAGAACCAGCCCAAAGTTCCCTAACTTCCAGACAGGGCTACTCACCACTCTGGCACTGGGCATGGAATTTTCTGGTAACTGGCTCAGTTGAAATACTTCATCCAAACTAGTGTGGTAGCACTATCTCTTCAGGGAAGATATTTCTCTTCAAATCTCCCCAAAAGTTCATAGTTCTCAGAATTGAGCTTCAAGCCCCTCGGTGAGAAACCTACAGCCACCCCAATGGAACATTAAGGTTCTTGGATTTTTCTACTGGAATAGGATGCAGGAGGGGGAAATGGCGCACCTGCTGATGCCCGCACCAGACAAGCTCAGCCAGGTGACAGGGAGGGTGGCCTAAAAGCTATGGAAAGACACTAGGAAGGGCTCAGGTCACTGTTATTCTGAGTTGTGTTCATTCCTTGGCTTCCATCTTGCACATTGGTAGGAGTGTTCAAGAGTGGCAAATGGAGGCTGAGAGGTGGGGGTAGGACAAAGTGGCCTTCCACCATTGGAAAATACAGCAGAGCTCATGCCAGCCAATGGCATGTCAGGTTATCATTTTTGCATTAGAGGTTCTAGAATCTCTAATTCATGATCTAGATCTGATCTTTGGCTTTCTTTCATTTGGCTAGTCGGTAAAATACCATCTTAAAATATGCGATCGTATCCTTGCCTGCGTATTCATCTTATTGCCTAGGAGAGGTCTTTAGCTCTTTAGTCTAGATAGAAGGCCTTGGTTTCATGCCTCGTGTTCTCTCTGCTTTAAATAGTTTTCCCCTCTTTTTTTCTTGGTTATCTCTGACTCCTGCTTCAAAATCCAGATCAAATTCCATTTGTAATGCAGCCCCTTCTCCTGGTCCCCATTTAAACAAGCTTTTTTTCCTGTGGGATTCGTGAGAGGCAGTGTGACATAGATGGGGAAAATGACTTTTAGAAACACAGTGACAGTTCTGCAATTCATCGTGGACAAATTATTAACCTTTCTGAGAACCAGTTTGCTGTATTCTCCTGATCTATTTTTAAAAAGTATAATGTGGTCTATGAAAATATATAATGGCTTTTACCTGGGAATATTGTGATAGTTAAATGAAATAATAATGTAAAGAACCTTGCATAGTCTCTAGACATACTAAGTTATCAATGAATGTTTAGTTTCTTATGCTTGGCATAAAATAAATATACATTTATAGAATGAAGAAATTCCTATCTGTGCCCAGAACATAGCTCTACAATTTTTAGTAGTCATATTCCAATGGCTGAGAGGTCAATATTGCTCCTGAGTGTTTACCAGTCTCTCTCTTCCTCTATATTTCCTTCTCTCTTTTTATCCTTATTCTCTCTCAAGCTTAAGTTGTCATAAACACTGAAGTAGAACACAAATGACACATGTATTCTATATCTGACATAGGCCACAAGGCTATTCCCAATAAGTCTGAAAACACATAATTTCCATAATGCAAATTCATACAGATCTTAGTGATCACTTCCTTTTCTCTAAGTGCTAATAATTGATGCACTGAGTAACCTATGCTAGATCAACATTAGATATTATGGTCCAGAGATTATAGACTCCTTCTTTCTCCTAGATTTCCCAGAAATGCAGGGCACTTTAGGACAAGCAATCTGTGTGGGTAAATCCTACTTTTGACCCACACAAATCAAAAGATTAGGCTATATTAAAGCTATTATATTGAAAAGCTTGTATAAAATCCCAAGCATATTTTATATGAAACATTGAAGGGGGGTATCCAAATTTATTCGCAGTTTCTAGAAAGACACATACAATTTGAAGAGATGAATATACTCTCTATCAGACTCCACAGATACCCAGTGGTGCCCACAGAAGATGCCTACAGAGCTGCCATTTAATATTTTTACTGAAATGTGTGAGTCTGACCATCGAAATGAGGACTGGCCCTATTCTGGTGAAGAACAATTTCAAAACAGTGAAGAAACACCTTGTGGCCTCCTGGCCCCAGTTCTGGATCTTCTAATGTGGTGAACATTTAACTAATTCACAATGGGGCTGCCCAGCACCATTACAGTTGGGAATTTTTCTACCTTAGGAAGTCTGCTTTGCCAACATAGACACCAGAAACTGCTTTTCCTGGATTCCCTTGGTGCTAGGCCCAAGCCTATAGCCCACGCTTGGGACTGTTAGATCGCCTTGGTAAAAGAAGGTATATTGGGAAGAGAGAGGTGAGAAGAAAGAAATCTCCCTGTGGAGCCCATACTTACAGCAGACAGAGCATAGTAGAAGGTCATCCAGCACCCAGAGGTGTGGTGGGATGGGCCTAGTGCTAGGGTCGTGTATAGTGACCACGATGCCTGCTCCTGTAACAGCAGTGCTGGGTCTCCAGTGGAGCCTCCACCAGTGCAATTTGGGAATTGCTCCTGGTCAGACGGTCTCCAAGTCTGAGTGCTTGGCCCTTCTGGAGGCTCTATCTACCACCTACTGTTATTTCGAAAATTCTTTTTCTACTTAAACTACCTAATAATGATTCTGCTGTTCGCAACTAGGTAACCTAACTGATTAACAGATATAACCAACCTTGAGAAGTCATTCACTTCTATGGCCCTATATTTTCGCAACTAAGATTGTCTAAGTCACCTCTGAAGTGCTGTTTGGTCCTAAAAGTCTGTATTTATTTAACACTCCAAGCTGATTTTTCAGGGTGACTTTCTATGTCAGCTTAGACCAGCCTTCACAGGCCTTGCAATTTGGAAAGGAAAACCAGTGCACATCATGTTTCAAAAAGTGACTCTTACATCCTAGAAATGATCATGTTTCCATGGCATCATGCTCCCTCTTACTTAGCAGGCATTATCAACACTGTGTTAGGCCAACAGTGTCCCCTACAGTAGCACCACAGGAGATGAGTGACAAGGAGAAAAATTAATATTTTTCAATGCCCATGAATAAGCACTGGGTTAGGCATAGCCATATGTATAAATTGTCTCATTTTAATCTTCAGAGTAACTCCGAGATTAGAATCGTGATTTCATTTTACAGAGAAGAAAACAGACTGGAAGCCATTCAGATACTTGTGCAAGTTCATCCAGCAAGTGAGTGGTAAAGATTTAATCTAGGCCTTCTCTCTGCAAGTTACGGTTTGGCCTGACACCCAGGGTAATATTGATCAGAAGAGCTCATCTCCACACTCATTGCCAAGTCTTGTCAGTCAAAGTGGACTTGAGAGTTGAAATTGTCTTCAAAAATTAAGAGCAAAGCTGGTTTTGCCTGAGTAACCTAGGAAATTCCTAATAAAGCTCATAATGAGCTTCCCAGGAGAATGGAATCTTAAAGAGAATTTCAAAGATGAGAAGAAAGTCAGATGCATACCAAGAATGCAAAGACTCAAGAAGAAAAAAATACATTCTAGTTTCCTGATACCCTCCCCCGCTTTTTAAAATAATCTCTCCTATTAACCCAGTTCGTTTACTAAAAACAGAAAACAAAATGAAAGCCCAGCGTCCTTAATGTATGTGGCGCTCTTGCAGGAAACTACTAAATGTTTATTAAGGCCATACCATACATGAAAGCAAAGAGGGAAAGCACGAAGCCTGTTTCACATATTGTTACAAATCTGTAATGTTAGTATAAAAGGGAAAACTGATTCCTACCAATTATGAAAATGTACGGGATTAAATCAATAGCTCTGCCAGATCTGACCAGCATCTGGTCTGCAGCAGGGGCCAAATAGATCTCATTTGGGATATTTATGAAAAGTAACTTCTAAAACATAAATCAGGACTATAAAATCATCATCTGATTACCAAAAATTTTTAAAGAAGAGAAGAAAGCAAATTCAAGTGTGAAATATGGTTTTGGAGAAGGGAGGAGGCAGGCAGCTTTAGCACAGACAAGAAGCAAAACTCAAAGAGCAAGAAGAGGGAGGGATGAATGTCTCCTGTAGAAAATTTAGGCTGTGCCTTTATGGACAGGGCGCATGGTGAGGAGTCAAAGCAATTAGCCATTTCATTCCAGCCCTCCTTGCAACCCAGCACTTTCATTTCCACTGATGTTTTAGGCTAGCCGAAGAGAGGTGTGGAGCCTGCCTTAACCAAAAAATCATTTAATTTATTTTTTTATATCTAGATATGGTCTTAAACCCAGGGAAACCCAATGGAGGACTTATGAACCCAAGTATAAGAGAGAGAAAATATGGCTATATTTTGAAGTAAATAGAATGAATAGGGATTTGGTTTACACGGTTCTAGTTTGTAACACAAAGTTTAACTAAAGGCTCTGGAATGCTCACACTGCCCTGAGGACCCATGTCAGGAAGTCTATGTGAGTTCTTGGAGACTTGATGCTTCTTATCCTCCATCCCTTCATAACAAATTAAAGTCACAGCCAGGTCCCGTTTTCTCATTTTAAAGGAATGTCCAATTTTAGACTCAACCTAATAGATTTTTATGATTGTATGAGTTTTTAATTAGATAATTTCAATATCCTGTTCTCCCATCTCTTCCTGAATCATGAAGACAATTACAGTAATCTTTTCCTTGGCAAGGTGGGCAGGGGTGGAGAAGAGAGGTTTAATGGGGAGAAAATCGCTGAAAATAACTGCCTTTGCAGAAATCTTTTTACTGGCTGGACATATGAGCACCCAAAGCCATTGTTTTTTGTTTTTTTCTCATTTTGATATATAAAATTAAATGAAGACATTAATTTATTTGACAAACATTTTTTAGCACTTAGTAGCTGCTATGTGCACTGGTAAAAGTGAAGGACATAGGATGAGAAAGAAAATGTTATCCTTTTTGAGGGAATACACAGTTTAATCAGAAGGATCAGGAATATAAAGAGGTTATTTCTATGTATTCTGGTAACACATATGGGAGACTTATGCTCCCATGAGTCGGGGCACAGAGGAAGTGGGAGATCAAGTACAACTTCCAGGGCCATAGCCAGTTTGGCTCAATGGATAAGAGCATCAGCCTGAGGACTGAAAGGGGATGGGTTTGATTCTGGCCAAGGGCACATACCTAGGTTTCAGGCTTGATCCCAGGCAGTGGTCAGAGCACATGCAGGAGGCAAACAATTGATAGGTCTCTCCACATTGATGTTTCTGTCTGTCTCTCTCCCTCCTTTCCACTCTCCCTAAAAATCAATGGAAAAATATCCTCGAGTGAGGATTACTAAAAAAAAAGAACAACTTCCTGGGAGAAGTGATACCTCATCTAAATCCAGAGAGTAATCTGGAGTAACTCAGGAGAACAAAGGGGCTTCCAGGCAAGGGAAACAGCTAGAGTACTGACACGGGGGTTACCAGCAGCCTGAACAGTAGAGAGGACCAAAGTGCTTCTGGAATGTACAGTACAGAGAGGGAAGTGGGAAAAGGGAGAAGATGATTCCAGAAGGGCCAGACCAGAGAGAACTTTATATTTCATGTAAGGAAGATACAAGTAGAGAAAGCATGGAGCCTCTTCCCTCGAGAGAAGTTTATTCAACAAAGGACTATTATTTAGGAACATCACTCTTATTTGAGAAGTCTAGAAAACACTAGAAGATTCTTTTTCTACCAGCAAAAACAGCTGATCATATTTACCCACTTAGCTGTAGCTACAGCCCAATGTACTTACAAGGTGCCCAGAGTCTAAAATGGCCTATGACAACAGATTATGCTGAAAGAGAAGAAGAAATTAGAAGATGAGTTCTGGAAGACTGAAGTTAGTCTGGGTAGTGAAAATGCTGATGTCGAGTGGACCAAAATCATAGGAGGCAGCCACGCAAAATTACCTTCTTTCTTCTGTAGGAAGTTGCTGATGTCTGTTGGTTTGTTGTTGGTTAGTTGGCTTTGAATTAACATAAGATAGAAGATCATTCTGAAATTTCTAATTAGCCACTACTTCTCCACCTCAACAAATCAATATTTGTAGATTGGATGCCGCATAGGTATGTAACAGTTTCCTCTTAAACATTTTCATGAACTTGCCCTCAATTGCATTTGGGAGGGAGATAGATGACAACTGTTAGTGCCTCTTTTCAGGTGAGAACACAGAGTGTCCCCTCCAGAGAGGATGCCCACTTGCTCTGGGTCACCTAGCCAACCACAGGTGAGTAGAGCAAGTTTTAGACTCCTGCCTCCTGACCCAGATCCAGACACTCCCCAGTGACAGTGTCTGAAAGTCTGAAATAATAAGTGACTTATAAACACAAACAGTGTTGACTTAATTATTTGTCTGGTTTCGGGACTCTAGAGTTCACACACAAAACTATATTTTGGAGATTCTAGAGCAGCACAAGAGAAACAGAGGAAAGAAAGCAACTTTAGAGTTACACAGACCAGAATTCAAAACTCAGTTATTTTCTAGCTGCATAACTTTGGACAAGTTACTTAGTGCCTTTAAATATCAGTTTTCTCATCTGTAAATTGGAAGAACAAAATATTCCTCACCAAAAAGAAAATAACAGAAGAAAAGCATTTGGGAGAGTATCTGGTATTAAGTGTTACCTCAGTGGTCACTATCACAAATATAACCATTATTCTGTACCAATTTACACCCTTTGTCCCAAAGCATAATACTAAAACTTTTTCAGCAAATCTACAGAAAGTTTTGCCCTACATATACTTTAAAGGGTTTCAAAATATCAAAAGCGTACTTTGGGTTCCACAGTGATGCATCTGTGTTCTCTAAGCACCCGATAACCAGTTGGAATGATGTCCTAATGCCTCTGTGAACTAGTTTATTATTAATTTTCCTCTGCTGATCAAGACAGAGAGGATACAAATCATTGATTGCCAGCAATTGTTTTTCCATGCCTGGGATATGATTAAATGGTCTACAATGTTGAAAAAGAGATGATTAAGGGGAGAAAAGTGATAAAACAGATGTTGAATTTAAAAAAAATACAATTTCCCATTGACTAAAGTGGTAGTTGTGCCCATGAGAATTAGCTACACAATACAGTCTTCCCTCAAGGGCTTCTGAGGCATTCTGTTCCTGTTCATTTGCCCCTTGGAAAAAAAGCCCAACCCCATCAGGGAGACATGAATTATTCTGTTTATTACCCTAGTCTGTAATGTACACTATATCTTAAGTGTACAGACGTTAAGGTTAAGATCCAGTATATTTCTTAATGCTTACTTTGGTCTAGGAGTCCAACAAGAGGTACCACACCTTTCATGAACTTTAACAACAACTTCGGCAAGCTGGTTTGCTCTCGCACTCAAAGAACCAAGAGTGAAATGTAATATCGTCATGCAAAACTTTCTATTGCTGTCATTTCAAGGGAAGGTACCTAGAGCTCTTTTCAAGTGGCTTTCTTGCTAGAGACCATCTACAGCCTAGTAACCAGAAAGTACCTTAGGGTACTTTGTCAACAGTTTATTTCCTGTGGATAAAGAGAAATATAATTAAAGAGGAATGGAGAGATGAGTGGGTAAAAATAAAATTAGAAATCTGAAATAACACTCGTATTCAAATGATCTACAGTATCCCATGTTGGGAAAAAAAGAAATGTAAATATCACTCGTGTGACCAGAAACCTGAAGAAGAACAAATTATTTGCTTTTATTTTTTTAATCTATTTTATTGATTTTTTACAGAGAGGAAGAGAGAGGGACAGAGAGTGAGAAACATCAATGAGAGAGAAACATCGATCAGCTGCCTCCCGCACACCCCCCACTGGGGATGTGCCCGCAACCAAGGTACATGCCCTTCACCGGAATCGAACCTGGGACCCTTGAGTCCACAGGCCGATGCTCTATCCACTGAGCCAAACTGGTTAGGGCTGCTCATTACTTCCCCATCTCTCCAAATATAAAGATGCCCCAACTATAAAGCCCAATTACCTTAGGTTACAGCACCTTTATTTTTAGAATTCTGCATAAAAATGAGTTAAGATATTTTTGGTAAATAAAAAAATTGAGGTATGAATGATGAGGACATACAAAGGAAAAATTTGTAAGAAGAGCCTTCCTCATACCTTACCTACTGAGAATTAATTCTAAGTTAAGCTTTTAGTTGTCAAGATTTCATATTCTGAAGCATTTAGATTCCAACCAAGAATTTTTCAAGCAATTTCAAAAGAAGCAATCTGCCATTTTCTTTTAAAGTAAGTTATAGTCATTAGTCTATATATCAAACATTTTAATCTAACTTCTGAGTACATGGAAGGATTGTACTTCCTGGCCCCCTTGTATTGGGTGAAACCGGTGACTAGTTTTGACCAATAACTTCTGAGCATAATGACATATGTCCCATCTGAGGTGTTCATTTAATTGCTGGAATCCTTCCCTAGAGATTTCATGCTCCCTCTGGCACATTGTCAGTGATAACTGGCAATATTCCAGATGATTGCTCTGTCATTCTGGGTCCAGAAGTGAGAACAACCAATGAGGAGCATCTTGCTAAGTGAAAATGGATATGTGACATCTGAGAAACATAAATCTACATTGCTTAAGGTGGATAATATTTAGGGGTTTTGTTACAGAAGCATAACTTAACCCATGCTGATTGATACACTTTTCATTACTGCACAAGTCTAACTCACTAAGGTAACTTCCCTCATTCAGGACCGCTGCTCCCTCTCACACCCTCTTCCTTCCCTCCTCTTCATTCAACTATAGCACTAATTCAATTAAAAAATCTTCTCTGCTGTACTGTGCCTAACAAAGTTGATGTTGACAGGACACAATAATTTACGGCCAGTATGTTAATTTATTTATTGGGCATTTTATTAACCTATACTTCTTGCAGTCTGTGCATTTTAATTGGTTTATAGTGGGATTATTAATTTGCCCCTGTGTATGAAATGGGTCATTCATAATTTACCTGTGGCATGACCAAACATTAACTATCAGGCTCGGGATCTCACTAATTGTGAGACCACTAATTGTGAAGATAAAATACATTCACTTGCACTTTGCAAATTCCTTTGCCTTTTCTAATAGTAGTGATAGGGACATTTTATTAAATTTAGATTACTGGGTTTGAATCTAATTTAGATCAGTAACTTGGCTAACATTTTACCAATATTATAAGCATGGGATAGGAAGGAGGAAGATGATTATGAGTAAATTAATGATTTATTCCTCCCACTGATAAAATAATTAAAGATTTATCTTTCCAGAATGTTCAGTGTTCTAGAAACAAAATTTAAATGCCTATTTTAGGCTCTTCCCAGATTATGCATATATCAGAGTTGTTTGGTTGCAAGAAACAGAGTACCTTTGGATAAAAGGACAATGTGGGATGTTATTGTGATGATATGGAAAAGCTCACAGGAACTAAAAGAAGGCTAAATAACAGCTAAAAAAGTGTGCAGGAATCAAGAAGTGTTAAAGTCCAAAGAGAAATTTACTGATTGCTAAGCTTAGCCCATATGTCCATACTAGGTCTATATCACGTGGTGGGAAGAAAAATCTGTGAGGAAGCAACTTTAGCTTACAAAGTAGAACAGGATCCCTAATTTATCCTCCTAATAAACTGATACACATTTGGGGGGGGGGGCGGGGTGAATGTTTATTTTCCAAAAGGAAGTCAAAGTGCTATTAATAGAGAAAGTGTCTGCTGGATAGCTAAAAAAAATTTTTTTAATCAAATATCTACTTTAATCTTCACAAAAAGGTTTTATGAAGCCTTAGTAAAGCCTTTCATAAATTAACATATGCCAAGACCTATAATCTATCAAATTCTGTAATGTGTCAGTCAGAATTCAGTCAGTGAAAAGAAATCACCCTGGATGTTCCAATCAGAAAGGGACTTAATTCAGAGAATTAGAGGCTTAACTAAACCTTTGACACCAAAAATATCACCAACCTACAATACCAGTGTGGGTGGTTTCCAGGAGGTATCTGCAATCTAATGGCAAAACTTCGACCATTCTGTCATCTGCCAAAACCTGAGACCTACCTACTTCTGTCCCAGGAGCAAGGGTGGCTTCTGCATATCTTCGGCTTTCTGAATCTCCTAACTCTGGTAAACCTGGAACCTGCTGCAATGATTCTGGGAAAAGCCTTTCTCCAGATTTCAGCTCCTGCAATTCAGGAAAGAACAAAGGAAAGGGAAAATAGTGCTGAGCTTCCAACAGATAATCCAGCACTGAATAAATACTCATTGTTTGATCTTTTTTTTTTTTCTTTCAGAAACTGTCACATAGCTGTAAAATTTATGTAAAATTGGGACTTTAAGGTTATTAATTCCACTCATACCTTTCTAAGTAGGTCTTATAATTCAAGATGGTTTTATTCCATGTACTTCTTTTCTCACTCAGTCAGTAAATATTGGATATCTACCACATGCCAGACATTGAAATACATGTATTGGTGATGTAAGTTTAAAAGCCTAGTTCCTTCCCTTAGGAATCTTACAGCTTAGACAGATGACTAACGCAAATACAAATGTGTGTACAAGGTGCAATGAAATACAGGAAAGGAAGACTTTCCAGGGCAGATGGACTTTGGTCAGTTTCATACTAGATTATGAAGCATGTAATTTTCAACTCACAATATTTTGCTTTTCTTTGTGTTGCTAGTTTTCTTTTTATCTCCATCCATTGATCTGACCCACAATTTCTGCATTCAATTGCTGTATCACTTCTCATAACTTATTATTTTTTAAAAGATCTTATTGTATATTAGAGACCTGGTGCATGAAATTTGTACATGGGTAGGGTCCCTAGGCCTGGCTGGTGATTAGGTTTGATCAGGTTCCCCAACTTCCTGCCTCCCCACCTGCTCCTTCCCTTGCTCCCTCAGTGGCCACCAATGCCACTGGTTTCCCACCATCTTCTGCACCACCTGGTGGTCAGCACACATCATAGCAAACAAGTGAACTCCTGGTCTCCCATTGAACTCCTGAGGGGACATTTTGCATACTAGCCTTTTATATAGAGAGATAATTTATTTGAAGTATAGAGACCTATTTAAAATCTTCCTTTATTACCTGTGAATGATTCCTCATGTGGATGCATAGTCTTTATCTTTTTTTGTTTATCTTTCTGTACTCATTTTCTTTCTTTTTTTAAATCCTCACCTGAGAATATTTTTTATTGCTTTTAGAGAGAGTAGAAGGGAGAGGGAAAGACA
This sequence comes from Murina feae, assembly GCA_004026665.1. Lineage (NCBI taxonomy): Eukaryota > Metazoa > Chordata > Mammalia > Chiroptera > Vespertilionidae > Murina > Murina feae. The sequence continues at coordinate 45,607 of PVJC01004311.1, forward strand.
GAGAGAAATATCGATGTGAGAGAAACACACTGATTAGTTGCCTCCTATACACGCTCTGATCAGGGCAGGGCCAGGGAAGAGCCTGCAACGAAGGTACATGCCCCTGCCTGCTCCCTTTGGTCTGCAGGCTGATGCTCTACCCACTGAGCCAGACTGACTATGGCTGTACTCATTTTCTTTTGAAGATTTTCACACAGTTTTCATCTTTCTGCTTATTTTTCAATGAAGTCACTACCTGCTTAAGAATTTAGTTTAGTGCAAGACAGAAAAAGAAACTAGGGAATTCAGCATTGTTACCTAACGTTGTGGTTGTGTTATTTGGCTCTACAGCATTGAATATGTTTAACAAACTATTCCAAAACTCAATGTCCCACAAAATATTTATATATGGGTTTGTGAGTTGGCTGGAAAAGCTCTGCTTCAGCTGGGTTGGCTCCATGCTGCTTGTATGGTTAATGTATTCTCCAACTCACACTGGAGCCAGTGAAAAGGAAGTAGCGTCCTGGGCCATGCTTTTCTCATGACAATCACAGGAGCATAAGACAGCAAGCCAAACTAAGCACATTTCTGTTTGCATCGTCATTGCTAATAGTCCATTGACCAAAGCAAGTCACATGACCAAGCCCAAAGTCAACTAATGAGAAATATGCTCTGCCACTATGAGTCTTGGAAGAGCATGGATATATAATGCCATCAAAGGACAAAGTAAATAATACCATAATTGCCTTGAACAAATTGATCATACATTTTTTCTTCAGCAAAGTTTAGCAAATCCATGGTTTCTGCTGTCCTAGGGCCATTCCTCCTACTGTTTTGGGCTTTAACTAGTCAGTGAGAATCACAGTAAAACCATTAAGTGACAAGCTCTCTGGGTTCTGACCTGGAAATTACTGGTTCCCTCTCTTACCTTCTTTTGCTCTTTACCCTTCACCTCCAGCATTCGCTCTCGCTGAACAATAACATGATAGACAGAAACAGCATGCCAGCACGGTTTCTCCCTCAAATCTACCTTCCCCACCTCTCAGTGGGTGAAATGAGGTCTTTCTAGAGGCATTTTCAACCTCTCCTTTGACCTGCCTTTGCCCTCAGAAGCATCATTGTCTACATCTGCCAGATTTTATGGTATATTAACCCTAGATTTTAACCCAAGAATGATCCAAGGATCCATATTCTACTCTCGGCTAGCTCCCACATCTCAGCCCGGAAGCCACAGCATTTACCATGTGTGCTTCTTGCTTTGTGGCATGGGTTGTGTCATTTTTCTTTGGTTTCATTGAATAAAGAGGGTTTTTTTCCTCTATCATTTTTTTTCTCTTTCTTTGAAGTTTTCAGTGGGTTTTGAGAGTTAAAATGTTTTACTTTGCCATTTTAAAATGGAAGCCACAAGATTATATATTGAATGTACAATCAAATTAGAAACCCCAGGGTTTTTTTTTTTTAATTTGGTTCCACTCAGTCATGTCATCTGATACTATAGTTATACAGTTGACTTTCTGGATTTAAGAGTGTAACTCTAAATTTATCCCTGTTAAATGATGTCTTGTTAAATTCAGTCTTGTCTGAGATTTTAAAGGATCCCAGTCCTGGCATAAAGTATACTTATCCAGCCTTTCCATCTTCATATCATTCATAAATTCAACCACTTTACTGTCAATATGCTCATCTAATCACTGCTAAAACTGTTGAATCAGGTGGGGCTAAAGTTTATCATCCTACCTCCCCCATAGTTTGTCAGTCACCATGACCCACTTAACCTACCTGTATTTGTCTTGTGTCTAAGGATAATGTGGTATATTCTGTCAAATGGTGACTGAAATCCAGATATTTTTTGTCTGCAGCGTTCTCTGGTCAACTAGAGTAGGAAGCTACTCTGTGTGTACCCTAACAGAGCACCCTGATCTCAGACTTCCAGCCTTCAGAACCATGAGAAATAAATTTCTGTTGTCTGTAAGTTATCCAGTGTGCAGTATTTTGTTATAGCAACTGAACAGACAAAATAGGGGCTAATAATTTTAGAAGATAAAGACAACAAAGACAAAGGAGAAGAAGAAAGAGGAATAGTGGAGGAATGGGGGAAGCAAAAAGAGGAGGGAGAACACAGGTATATGGTTAGAGAATAATGAAAAAAAATAAAGGGAATGGAGAAACTGATAATATCATGCATCATGGAATGAAAGAGAAATGCAAAATATTTTAATCTTATTTGCTGTGTTCAGGGAAGTAACTATCTAACCCAGAGTTATCCATGCTATGTTCTGCAGAAGAGAATATTTAGAAGTGTCACAATGTAGAAGAGATGCTTTAACTGAAGGACTTCTCAGAGCCTTTGCATGCTAATGTATAGTGTTGATATCCAAAATGGATATGCTATCCAGAACTGAACAGAAGTATTTGATCTGGAACCCTTTCTACACTAGCCATCCCTCAGGATTATGGTTACCAGATCATGTTTTATGAAATGCTAGCATAAACAATCAATTTTATTGTTTGACCTACTTGGAGAGCACATGAAATGATTGTCAAAGATACCTTGACTTTACAATGAGAAATTACTTTAATTTGACTTTCTTCATTGGAAAAGAGGAAGGTAAAGCGCACTGGTCTATAACATGTCGCTCCAGAGACTAGAGTCAAAGTGAAACTCACATAGAAAACAAGACCTGAGATAGATAAAGGTAATAGAGGAAAGAAAAAAAAAGAATTAAACTTGAAGGCAAGTCCACTTTGTGATTACTGTCCAGAGACCACTGTTTGAGCAAAAAAGTCTCTGTGCCCAGCCAGTGTGGCTCAATGGTTGAATGTCAACCCATGAACAAAGAGGTCACAAGATTGATTCCCAGTCAAGGCACATGCCTGGATTGCAGGCTGAATCCCCAGTGGGGACCAGGCAGGAGGCATCCAATCCATGTTTGTCTCTCATTGATGTTTCTATCTGTCTATCCCTCTCCTTTTATCTCTCTCTAAAATCAATAAAAACATTTTTTTTTAAAAAAAATTTTTAATCTGTGTTTTCTCCATGTAAAATGGGAACAACACTCATTCTTTATATCACAGAGCTAGTGTGGGTATTCAGTGAGATAATTCCTATGAAAATATTGTAAATGGAAAGCACTTTACAACTGTAAATGTATATTACTCGTGAAATGCTAACAGCTATAACAAAAAAATCTCAGTGATATAACAGAGATTTATTTCATGCTCCAGTCACAGTCCACAGCAGATTAGTACAGTGAGTGGTTGTGCTGATGTGCTCTACTTACTCATTCAGAGACCCCCTTCCTATCTGGTGATGCTGCCATTTTCATCATGCGACTCCCAAGGTGCTGGAAGGGATGGGAGCCCATGGAAGTCTTAATGGGCCATCCCACCAACATGAGCAGACAAATCTGCCCAACATACCTGCGACTGGCTGGAAAAGCATGTTCCCAGGAAGAGAAAAGAAGCATACATATTGGCATTCGACAACACAAGGTATTGCTAGTAAATGACTAAAAACAGAAAGGAGAGAATGCATTGTGCCTTGCACCCTGCCAGCCCAAGGGCTGTTCTCTCTGAACCACCTAAATCTATGATCTAATTTAACCAAGACTGACTCAAAAGGAGGATTTCATATTTCAAGCTGACAAAGTGTAACTTAAATCTATTCACTCTAAATAAAAAGAACTTTTTAATATTGAAAACCAGGCAAATGAGATCCTCATTATAACTTTCTAATAATTAAGTAAAAGCGAATGCTCTTAGAAAAAAAATTCCCCTGCCTTCCTCACAGTATGAGGCACACCATGCCTTAAGGTACTGCTTCATTTACAGAAAAGCTAAATAAAAAGCCCTTTAACTGTTTCTAATAATATTTCACCTCATTACAGAGGTAATAAATGTTCATTATAAAAATGTTTAATATAGATAAGCAGCCATTACTAAAAAAATAATCACTATTAACATTTTCCTTTAACTATTTTGTACCATATGAAGGTTAAAGATTTGAAGACTGCTCCTCCATAAAGAAAACATGAATGAAACATGCCATATCTTATCATTTGCCTTCTGCATAACTGAATTCCTGTTGATGTTCTGGCAATTGGGAAGAAACCCAGCTCAATCCATAGCAGTAACTTCCCTGATAAATAGACTATCTGTTGCTGTATAACAAACCACCAAAAATGAGTGTCTTCAACTAACAACAACCAGTTAGTATTGCTCATAATTTTGTGAGTTGGCTGGGCTCAGCTAAGCTATTCTTCTGCTCCAGGTGGTGGTGGTTGTGGCTGTAGTTTTGCAGATATTCGCATGGGCTATAGTGTGAAGATAGCTGACTCACATGGCTACTAGTTACTGTTGGGTGTCAGCTGGAAGCTCAGATGGAGCTTCTAATGGAGCATTTCAGTTCTCCATATGGCCCTCTCTGCATGACTTGAGCTTCTCACAGCATAGAGGCTAGGCTCCAAGTGATGACTGTGTAAGATGCATGTTTCTTAAGACCCTGCCTCAAAAGTCACTTTTACCACATTACGTTGGTCAAAATAGGTCTCAGGTCAGTCCAAATTCAAAGGGAGGATAAATAGGCAAATAATCAGGTCACATTGCAAAAGAACACTGGAGGGAAGATATTGCTGTGGAATATCATTTAGAAGCATAGGTAGCAGGTTTATCTTGCTCTGGTTGGTGCCTTTAAGGACACCTTTCTTCCCCACTCCACCAAGACCTACAGCTACAATGCATCTATTAAAATGACAGCTACCACCTCTTGCTCTCAGAGATGTCCCCCAAGCCTTACATCCTACCTTCTATTTCAAGCCTTCTCGCTAAGCAGCGTTCTAGGACTTGTACCTAGATACTTCCTCTCTTCCTCGTCTCTGTAATTAATAACTCATTACAAGTCTAGAGGCAGTCTTAGCGCGTCTTATGAGAAGATCCTGGAGACTGTAAACACAGTTGGAAGTGGAATTCAGAAGCATGCTGTTTGTACATGGAATATAGATTTATTTGGAGGATGGGGTGGGGTGATAGGGATCATGAGGGAGTTAGAGCCATGTGGCACTGCCACCATGGAATGCTGTGTAAGGAAAACAATTGGTGGGGGGGAGATTCTTCTCAAGACATTGTGTCTCCAAACACGCAGACATACACACACTCACAAACACTCAGCCACTTATATACTCATACGCTCACACCACTTATTTAACACATGCACAAACAAATATACACTCGCACAAACATTCACAGAAACACATACACTTACAAACCCTCAAACCCACGCATTTTCTTATAAACACACATACTCACAAATAGACACACTGTCATACACACACACACACACATGCACACCCAATGCCTGATCTCCCAGCCCCTCAGCAAATCTAGAGGGGAGCAAGGGAATCTGTGGTTTCCCTTAAGCTCATTCTGCAAAAGTGATACCTTTTCAACAATTTTTAGGCAAAAGGTGGCCATGGTGCTTATGAACTGTGATCCTAAGATAAAACAGTATAAAAGAAACGTGAAGAGAGCATAGATGGGTCCTTCCCTGTGCTTGCTTCCACACCACCAAATGGGGCGCTCCACCATGACACCCAGACCCACCTTCCTGATGTTAGAACATGGATGTGCCTCTGCTCCAAGCTCCAATTGTCTGGGGGCTGGAGAGGCAGACCAGGGTTCTGGTGGCAGTTTTCCCCACAGAGACATTCGTCAATGATTAGATCAAGCCTGTACAGGCCCCAGGGGACTCAATTCCAAGGAAAGACCATGTATCAGAGGGTTTTCCATTGTGTGGCTGTCACTTGCGGGCTTCAGAAAGCAGAAGCGAGCCAGTTCTGGAAGTGTTTGCAGAGGTCAGAGGGAGAGGAGGTCAAAGTAACACTAGGGCAGTGGAATGGAAAGTGATAGCTTTTCTAAAAATTCACCAGCCCCTACCATTTTTAATATTTCTTTAGTATTGTGAAAATAAAAGGGTCAGAGGGAGATAAAGGTGAGCTTTTATCCAACTGAGGATACATACTGTTTTTGTGCCTTTGCACATTCATTTCATTTTAGTGTCAAAGAGAAACCAGCATGTCAAAATCCCATGAACACAGTTCATTTGTTTTATTGGGAAGGTTGAAGCAAAATCATTTGAAAAGACCACTACTTTATATCATGATGCATACGTCAACCTTTCAACTTCAAACGTAGCCTCCAAAACATCAAAGTTGATTTTTTTTTCCCTTTTTGGTTAAGTGTACAATGACAAATGTAGCAATTTTAGGCTCCAACAGAAAAGCTCAACTTCAGACTGACTTCTCCTCATTGAAGGCTGGTAAATCAGAGAGAAGAAAGACAAAGACACTGCACAGTCAAGTCAGGTCAGCTCAACAAATATTTACTGAGCATCTGCTATGCAACAGGCACTATGCTGGATGCTGCAAATAAGAAGGTAAGTTGAAAAGGACCCGGCCCTTAAATGGTTTATAGCCTAGAGAGGCTGGCAGAAGGGTAAATGATACTATTTTAATTTGTTAACATGTACACAAGGTGCTATGGGACCCAGGAGGAGGTGGAGCTAGAACTGAAAACTGTGGAATAAATAGAAGATACCCAGTTTTTTTAAAAAAACAAAACAAAACAAAACAGCTGACAAGAAGACAATCCAGCCTAAGAAGAGGCCAAGAGACTTGAAACAGCAAGGTGTGTGCGGAAAATAGACCTTAAGCCCTCCAAAACGTCCAGCCAGTGGTCGTTGTAGTCCAGGAGCAGCAGGAGATGAGGCTGGAGTGGTGGGAAGGGCAGGAAAGACCTTGTGTGTTTGTGAGGAGCTTACACATACCTACAGGTGATGGAAGACAGGGGACTCAAGGGCCAGATTTGCATTTTTAATAGAGTCCCTCTGGCAGCAGGGAAGAGGATGAATGGGAAAAGGCTAAGACCTGAGGCAGGGGACCAGGTGGCAAGGGTGTGATCATATTAGCAAAAATGACAAGGACCAAAGCCAGGGCCTGGCCCTCGCTGTCCTTTCTGCCCCCACTTCTGATGGGCTGCAGTTCCTTCACTACCATTGGTTTGTCAGCCTCTGCTTATGGGACTGAAAGGTAAGCCGAAGCTACCCAGGCAAAAAAAGGCAGCTGATAATGCAGGCCCGAAACAGCAAGTTGTGTACAGAGGACAAATCCTAAGCCCTCCAAAGGCTCCTCCTGAAAGCAAAGGGACTCATTGGGGTGACATGCAGCAAAATGAGGCAGAACTACAAATTTTGCATTATGAGAATTGGGTTCAACTTATAAGCCATATTGGTTAATCTATTCCAACTCTCCAGCCACTGAGGAGGAGCAAGTGAAAGGAGTTTTTAGGGGTAAAATAGGCAGGTTTAGGACATTTTAGGAATTAAGGGGTCCATGGTAAAACCCATAGGGCTGCAAAGCTGGTTGCTGTAGAAGGTGCACATTCACAAAACAGGGGAGTTGCAGAAGGTGCATTTCCATAGAATAAGGGAGCTGAGAGCTGCAGAAGTTATGCATTTACAGAATAAAGGGAAGGAAGCTCCTCATTCAGAGAGGGAAGAGGAAGGCCCAAGGGAATAGAAAAACAATAAGGGAGAAGAAGAGAGGGACCTCACAGTGAGGTTTGAGCTCTGAAGTTGCTACAGTGACCAATCAAGATACAAAGAACTGCAGCCTTTCTAAACCATAGAAAAAGGGATGTCATGGGAGTCAGTGCTTGTTTCTCAGTATATTCCCATCTTTTACTATACCACCTTTTGTCTGTGGTTTCATTCTTTGACTCCTCTGGGCAAGTACCGGGGAATCATCCTGTCCAGAGGAACATCACGCGTTCCACGTTTCACGAGGTTAAAGAACAAGTGCACCCCAGAGGTGGGGCTAAGGAGGAACAGGGTGAAGGGTTCCAACCCCAGCAGCAAGCACAGGAAGTGCATAGGACAAAGAGGACAATTGGTGAGGATTAGATTGTTGATCGCATTTCTTCCCTCCCCTGTAAGAAAATTATACATTCACACCATTGCCGCCAGCGGAATCTACTTCCGTGTCTCTGGACTTTGGCTGGACCGTGTGACTTCCTGTGACCGATGGAATGTTGGTGGGCATGACTCTAGCAGAGCTTCACATGGATCTTGTGCAGCTGCCAAAAAACATGCCCTGACTAGCTGCTGCCCTGCCAACGTAGGCACTCGAGTGACACCCATAGACAGAGCCAAACCTGCCCTGCAGCCTGAGTCAAAATCACCAGCCAAACCCCAACATGATCCACAGACCCATGAGCAAGAAAGGTAACCATTTGTTGGTTAAGCTGCTAAGCTTTCGAGGCTGTTGTTAATGTAATGTTGCTGTGGCACTTAGCCTAGCGCTGCACACAGCAAAGACACAGTCACAGCAAAAGGTTCCCGTGACTATCCAGGAATACAAGTTTGTGGCACACATCAATGGCAAAGGCATCCACATTCTGGGCTCAGTCACCCATCCCTGTCTGAGAGGCCCACCCAGGACCTACTGGAGCCAAGGGTCCTCCAGCCCTCTTGCCCCAGTGCAGCCTTCATTCAGGATTAATGAACTGCTCTTCTATTTGTCTAATGTCACTATTTTCCCCAACTCGGCTGTACATAGCTGGACTGTCTAGAAAAACCCATTACCTCTATTAGTCTGCCAATAGCAAATCAGTAGAATTGCTTGTTCCTTAATTGATAGAATACACTCCCCTCCTCCTGATAGATTACCTTGGTCTAACAGCTCCAAGACCGATTCCCCAGTGTCCGACGAGCATCCAATCCGAAGCAATCGGTTTATACTTTCAGTAATAAATCCTAAGCTATCAATATATAAGAGCTCCTCATAATCAACCTCCACAGATTCTGCCCGGGGTTCAGAAGCACCCACCAGTCATTTTTTACCTGCCTATACTTAGCAGCGGCCAGGAGATGTTGGTGCATCTTCGCACAATACTCCTTCCCCATCCAATAACGATGGCACATATTGCATAAATTCAAGCTGATTTTATTCCCTTACCGGGGTCTGGAGCTATAACACATTTATGCATGGGGAACATCCTATAAATTAAAATAGTTCAGCTGACCTGAGCGCTGTGGTGGGACAACCCAGTTGCATCTCTCCAAGAGGCTGACTACGGGCTGGTGCAAAGGACTGTCTCACACAGACCAGCAAAGATAGCCGGCTGGAAGCAGTGATGAACATCATTCATTAAACGTCCGTTGATCTCAGTGTGTTTTACAAGCTTATAAAGATCTCATACCCGTCTAAGAGCAACCAGTTTTAGAGCAAAATGCACAGTCCACTCACATTTAACACCAAAAGGGTAGCAACATGTAACATAACCTTTGGGGGAGGAAAAATATTATATGCTAAGAGGGAGAGTGTGTGGGGAGGGGGGAGGTGGGATGGGCCCAGCAGCTCAATGCAGATCCTTCCCATGCCTCCTGCAAGCAAGGTCACCCGCTGAGAGGACAAGAGTGTCCCCTTGCTTCTTATAAATTAAATCTCACAAAAAAGAAAGCCGGTGAGAGGAAGGAAAGAAAAAGTGTCCTAAACAAGGTAATAAAACTATAAACTTAATGAGGGCCAGTTTACCGCTCTGCAGTCTCTCTACTTTATAACATGCCCTTATGAGCCAGCCTGTCAGGATAATGTAATTGAGAACTTGCTATAAAACATATGTTTAATGGAGCCAGGGGCCAAGGAAAACACTGTGTAATTGTAATAAGCAGTCTGGTAAGTAAAATGATATCTTTTAAAGGTTAAAATAGACTTGCTTTCAAAACTGGGCCAGTCTGCTTCTTCAAATATTGCTTCGCTAATGATTTCTTCACTTCACTTACAAAATACATCTCTGAGGAGATTTGTTACAAATATGATCCCTGCCTGGGAAGTAAACTGCTCGCCATCCAGAAGGCACGGGCATTTATTCTTGTTTTATAGAACTTGGAGAATGGTGTTAAAATTGGCAAATGCATCTGAGGCACACCAGGCCACAGGATTTTTTTTTTTAATCCACTCATTGTCCGATGCAGTTCAACTTGAAAGAGATACAACAGAAAAAAGATTGATCCTTTGTGGCCCATTCTCGCTCCAGAAGGTAAAAGCAGTTCCCATCAACACAGCCCAGTGCTCTGTGGGGTCATCTCCATTCTGCTCTGGGGAATTCGTCGCTCATCAGAGCATGAATATTTGTAAAAATAACAAAGAAAAGGGGGAAAATGAAAACTGATTCTGGGAGCTAGAAGACCCCATCTGTTAAAGGCCCATCCCTGGTCTAAACCTAGTGTTTGCCAGCCATGACCTCAAAGATATCCCTTTTAGGGAACTGGTAGATGAGCTTCCTTAATAGTACCAATCCTTTTGCATCGGTGCTTCCTAGGTTGCTCAGGTTAGCATTTTAGAATATAACTCGTATCCACCCATTCTACCCAATTCTAGAGGCTGTTGTTTGTTGTGTGGGAGATAGGGATGGGGGTGGGAGGGCTTACCACTGGTTAGAATAGTCCGACTCCTGCTAAGAAGATCTCAGGAGGCAGCACTCTCCCTCAGAGGAGTCAGTGACTCTCCTTGTGACTCTGGGTGCTCCACATCATCTCTCTGGAGCTCAGTTAAAGCACCTGTAAGAAATCAGACTTGTATAAATGGTAGCACAGGAGGGATCGACCTCGCAGGTCTCTAACACACTTCCAGATTTAAGGAACTGTGATTGAGTTTAATTACAAAATTATATGCCAGAAAGTTTGCTAAATGGGCCTCAATATCAGCCCTCCCTCTTCTCCTAATGTTGTAAGACTCGGTTTTAGCTCACAAAGCTGACCAGAATGAAGGCGACATTCTTTGCAGTTAAGTGTGGCCACGTGACTAAGTTCTGGCCAGTGAGATGTAAGCAGAGGTGTCCATATGTCAGTTTTCAAGAATCCCCCTTGAAAGATCATTTAAGTTTGTTATTTCCCACGTCATCTGTTATATGGTCTAAAAGTTTGATGCAGTGGCTGGAGGTCTTGCTGCTATTTTGGACCATAAGGACAAAGGCTTAACCTAGGGATAGTGGATCAGAGAGCTGAAAGTGGGCTGTGCTCTAAGTTCTCAGCTAGCTCTGGGTTACCTACCTCTACATTTTTATGCATAAGAGAAATACAATATCTCATTTAAGTCACTGTCACTTCTTACTTGCAGATGATTTATGCATTGTATGCAACATGTGAATTATCCATTTCACAAATATTAACAACACATATGTATATTAGCCATTCAACAGAGTGATCTTTTGAAAATATAAAACCATTATGTCATGCCCGGCCAGCATGGCACAGTGGATGAGCACCACACTATGAACCAGGACGTCACGGTTTAATTCCCAATCAGGGCACATGCGTAGGTTGTGGGCTCAATCCCCAGTGGGGAGCATGCAGAAGGCAACCAACTAATGATTTCAATGATTCTCCCTCATCATTGATGTTTCTATCTCTATCCCTCTCTTCCTCTCTGAAATCAATAAAAATATATTTTAAAAAATAAAATAAAATCATTATATCATTTCCTTTCTTTTTTGCTGTATCAGCTCCCATTGCATAGAAGATAAAATCCAAACTCCTTTGGTGCCCTGTGAAATTATGTCTGTCCATTTTTTGCACCTTTCTCTGAAATGGCCCAATGTTGCCTCAACCACTCGTGTCTTCTTTCCACTTCTGGAACCTGTCAAGTTCATTCTGGCCTTGGGGATTTTACCATCACTACCCTGTTTCCCCGAAAATAAGACAGTGTCTTATATTAATTTTTGCTCCCAAAGATGCACTAGGTCTTATTTTCAGGGGATGTCTTATTTTTCCATGAAGAATGCGGTACACATTTATTGTTGAACAACAAAAAAGGAAATTTATTACCTGTGTGTCCACACAATGTGCCCGACTCCTTCCCCGTGCAACTCACTGTCTAATTGTGAGTCAGCCAGACTCCGTCAGGGCAGAGCGAGCAGCAGGCGGCAGCTTGTCCTGGCAGCAGCGCGGGCTCTCTGATTAAAAGAGACCTCGCACTTCCTGTCTGCTCCGGCTACGCTGCGGCCAACAGTGAGCTGCGCAGCAGTGCCCGCCACTATGGCCCAGAGTCCAGAGTTATGGTAGCTTTGGGGGACCTTATTATCCGGGAGGCCTTATGTTCGAGGGAGGCCTTATTATCAGAGAGGTGTTATTTTGGGGGAGATCTTATTTTATGGGGGGTTACTTATATTTCAGTGAGAGGCAAAACTGTAAGTAGGTCTTATTTTCGGGGGGATGTCTCACTTTTGGGGAAACAGGTATGTTCTTCCTAAAACACTCTTGTCCAGCTCATTGCATGGCTGATTTGCTTAATTAATCAGGTTTCTGTCCAAAAGTTACTCCTGAGAAAGGTCTTAACCAAACAAACACACACACACACACTGACACCAAGCTGATTAACTGCCACCCCATGACTGTATTTCATCTCCTCCAAAACATTGAGAGGCTCTAATTCCCTCATCAAGCATCTTCTCCAGATAGAGTCTAAAGTCCATGAAAACAAGGACCACTCTGTTCTTCACTGTATCTGAGAGCCTAGAACATGTCTGACACGTAGCAATCATTCAGTAAATACTGATTAAATGAATGGGTGATCTAGAGCACTGCACTTGAGATAGGAAAGGGATGGGTGGATCAAAAAGAAGTAAGAGGCACAAAAAGATAGTGTACTTCTGATCCAAACGAGAGTGCAGGGAGGGCCCTAACTGGTTTGGCTTGGTGGATAGAGCATTGGCCTGCGGACTGAAGGGTCCCAGGTTCGATTCTGGTCAAGGGCATGTATCTTGATTGTGGGCACACCCCCAGTAGGAGGTGTGCAGGAGGCAGCTGATCAATGTTTCTCTCTCATCAATGTTTCTAACTCTCTATTCCTCTCCCTTCCTCTCTTCAAAAAATCAATAAAATATATTTTTTTAAAAAGAGTGCAGAGAGGGTTATATAAGCCCAGACACCCTTGGACACAAATTGCTTTGGAATCCAGAATTTTTTTAATTTTAGAAAGATAATTTAGTGCATATATTATAAATCATGTAACACCCGTAGTAGAGTTGGGACACCACTCCATAATCAAATATGTAACACAAGAGGCCCAGTGCATGAAAATTTGTGCACTAGGGGGTGGGATGTCCCTCAGCCCAGCCTGCGCCCTCTCACAGTCCAGGACCCCTCGGGGGATGTCCACCTGTCGGCATAGGCCCGCTCCTCAGGGGATTGGGCCTAAGCTGGCAGTCAGACATCCCTCTACCAGCCCGGGAGCCCTTGGGGAATGTCCACCTGGAGAGTGGGCCTAAGCCAAGTCGGACATTTTTAGCACTGCCAAGGAGGCAGGAGAGGCTCCCACCACCGCTGCACTCGCAGCCATCAGCCTGGCTTGTGGCTGAGTGCAGCTTCCCTGTGGAAGTGCACTGACCACCAGGGTGCAGCTCCCTCCTGCATTGAACATCTGCCCCCTGGTGGTCAGTATGCATCATAGCAACTGTTCCCAGTTGTTCTGCCCTTAGGGTCAATTTGCATATTACCCTTTTTTGCGTAAAATACAGAGTATTTATCCTAAGTGACATAAAGAATTAAAATAGCCCTTTGTTAGCTCAGGGGAGATTTAACCAACAAATACATGTCAGATCTTGCCCTGACCGGTTTTGCTCAGTGGATAGAGCATCAGCCTGTGGACTTAAGGGTCCCAGGTTCATTCCAGTCAAGGACATATACCTTGGTTGCAGGCACATCCCCAGTAGGGGATGTGCAGGAGGCAGCTAATCGATGTTTCTCTCTCATCGATGTTTCTAACTTTCTATCCCTCTCCCTTCCTCTCTGTAAAAAAACAATAAAATATATTTTTTTTAAATATACATGTCAGATCTTGTTGCCAAAGATTGTGGAGGGAAATTTTTTTATTTTCAGTTTTCTGTATTTCTAGATTGCAAATAAGGGGCTCTGAATCTGTACTTAAAACACCATAGAGTAGACTTCTAGAAGACCCAGATACATCACAATTAATGCCTGAACAACCCTTTGAACATAAATATCATAGACACATAGTTATCTTTCATTCTTCTAATTCAATCTAGCTTACTTTCTCTTCAAAAATATGTTTTATTATGCCCAGAGATCATATAATATTTGGGGGGGAGGGGTGTAACTGGTGATGTGGTAGTTAAGAAACCACCCAAATAGCTTGGAAATGAGGGTAAACAAGTAACTAAGATAGTGCTAGCTGAAATTCATTGAGCATTTACTATGCCATCACTGTTCTAAGCACTGTATTTTGTATTTTCTCATTCAATCTTCCCAACAGCAGTATAAGTACCGTATTTTCCAGCGTATAAGGCAACTTTTTAACCCAGGAAAATCTCAATAAATCTTCTCAAATAATGAGAAGGCTAGTGAGAGAAGTGACCCAACTACCTCCTCTACTTTCTCCCTCTACCGTTTCTACCATTTCAGCAGTTTTGTCTCAACCTTTGAGAAGATTTTCCTGGGTTAAAAAGTCGTCTTATCTGCCGGAAAATATGGTAGGTACTTTTATTATATTTATTTTATAAGTGAGGACTCTGAGGCCAGAGAGAATAAATAACTTATCCAAGGTCACAGAGCCCATAAGAGGCAGGGTCAGAACACAAACCAAAGAAATCTGGTGCCTGAGCCCCATGCTCCTGATTTCCTCCCAAGCACTTTTATTGCCAAGTGTTTTGTTCAGGAATGATGAATATAACACTAAAGGAGAATGTACAATTCCAGCTCTTTCTTCTCCTCCATTCTCCACCATAACTAACTCCTCTCCACCTTAAATTCTAGTCAAAAACATATGACAGAAAAGCCCAAAACTGGGCATCACCACTTGGGAGATAGCTACACAGGAAAATGAAGGGATGAATAATCAGATCTGGGAAAGGGGCAAATAAAAGATAAAAGTGAATCATAACTTAAAAGGAAAAGAGAAGAGTTCCAGAGGCAGGTCATGTACGGCCAAGAGAAATGAAACCAAGGTAGGAGGGACAACCAAGAAGGACAAAGGGTAGGGCTTCCAGAAGCCTTTCTCTGGCAGCCTGAGAGCTAGAGACCAGATTAGCAGGACCGGGCTCCACACTGGAAGGCCAGCAACCCTGGCCTGGGCCGCATGCTCTTGCTGACTTATCACAGCCACCAGCTTAGCAGACCAAAGGGCTTCCATCTCCCAAGTGCATGATTCTTTCCCTGTAGAAGGAGAGCAACTGCTCAGCCTCGCGATATGTGTGCAACATGGAACCGATGTTTATAAATATTTACTGTGCCTTGTCAGCACTGAAGGTACAAAGATTAATAAGACAATCCTTACCCTGAAACATCTCACAATCTCCCACGGAGAATAGACCTGTATGCACATGCTACGGCAAGGCTCTATTTTTCATTCATTCAGCAAATATTTATTGATCAGCTACTATCTGCCAGGCTTCGGGCATACAGAGCAGAACAAAGACTTTAAAGTCACATGAGCACAGGAGCCTAGAAAGAGTGTGTTACCTGCCAAAGGAACCAAGTATACTCATGTAAGGAGTTGGGCTAGGAGGGTGGGGAGGGGACCTAGAGAGGCACAGTCTTATAAAAGGGTCAGACGCTACTTGGCTGCATCAGGGTACACAGACTCGATGCTGTCAGATCTTCAGATTTTGTGGAAAAATCCAAAACTCAGAACTTTTCTATGAATCTTCTAATGTTTAAATGTAGTAGCTAATCCAAAATATTCTTGATAGTTTAACATGGCAGGTCTGCAGGCTAGCAGGTTGTAATCTTCATAACACAGCGCCTCGTTAGGTATGGGTGGCCCTGTCACCCACTGTAACCTCCCTTCAGCCCATTGGATAATGTACCCCGTTTGCCATTCTCCACGCCTGCGGCCCTTCACCGCCCCAAGCCCTCTCCAGTGGCTTTTCCCCAGTCCAGCGGTCTCCTCCCAACCACTTCCTTTCTCCACCTGCCCTGCCCTCCTTGACTTCTCGCCAACCTGACTCTATTTCCTTCCAAAGAACATGGTTCAAAGGCCTTAGCCATGGCCCCCCATAAATCCTTCCTGCATTTCATCCTCCCAGCCTTTTCTGTTACTGTATTCTCACTCAGATGAGAGAAGTAAAAAAACTAATGTTTTAGAATACTACCCAGCTGGTTAGGGGGAAAATGAAACCATGTACTAGTAATCCACAGATTAGTCCTTCATAAGATGGAGCTTATGGCTTTTTGTATGTGTTCATCTCTTCACCAGAAACTTTATTGCCCATGGAGCCAGATCTATTCTTCTCACAAAAATTTATGGATATTTGGAGTTTTTAACTGTCTTCTTCCATAGGTCTGGTCTCTTATTCCTTTGAAGTTAAGAGGCTCTGGATCTGACTTCTTTCTAGGACTGGGATACATTACAAGCTAAAATGTCAATGATCATTGTAAGCAATAATAAAGTTTATATTATAAATTATGCATATGCATGAGTGTGCATATGTATGCGGGGCGGGGAGAGAGAAAATCTTAGAAGTGTTTACTTTGAAAAAAAATAACTTCCCTAGGTTTGTTATCAAAATCTCAAAAGATGTTTTCATTTTTTAGAAAACCTTAAGCCTTTGTTGCGAAGATATGAAACATCATAAAAACGATTGCAGGTGACTAGCCAGTCTTTTGTTATTTCTCTAAACATAAGACAAACAATAATATGAAGTTTTTTTTCTTCCAAGAAAAAAAAAGGAACTCAATATTAGTCACAGTAAGCCCCAACATATGGGAATAGGTGCAGGATGGGGAAGGGGGAGGGGAAGTCCACACTTCATAGTTTTTCAAACCTTTAAAACTGAAAAAATATGTATCCCTGCTTTCTGTATATGCACATAATGTAAAATTTCATCAACCACAATATTTTAAAAGACAGAAATCATGAGATATATCACATCTAAATGGAAATATCATCTAAGGAAGGCACCATTTATCAACATCACTTTGAAATGCAGTGGAGGATGTGATGGCATTATGTAGATCTCAAATATCTATGGGTGAATGAAATTGGGTAACCTTAGCAACCCCAGGTACATCCATGCAGCTATAAATCAAATGTCAGCACTCTGGGCTATGCACAAAATAAAGAAATAATTCTTTGAAATATTCATAACGCCATGCAGTGTATTATTTTGTAAGTCTGTCCCCATTATGCATTTTTGAATCTAACAAAAAAAAAGACATAATATTTACATAACACACCGCCCCCCGCCCACCCTCCCACCCACCCACGTCCACAGGAACTTCTAGCAACAGACAGACCTGCACTAGATACTAATGGCCACAGCAGAACTCTGGTTCCTATATGTGAGAAGGAAAGGGAATTTTATACACAAGCACCAATCCAAACGGTTTCGGTTTCATATTGATTATTCCATTAAAAAAATAACAACTAAATAAGAGATGAGAATTTTGGTAAGAGTGTCATGAGATAGGTACGTTTTTGTATGTGTGAAAGTAATATATTCAGTGTTTCACCCTCTGAAACTGAGATTTGCTTTAAAAATACATTCTTCCTGGAACAAAAATATACTAGTCTTCTAATGGGGTGGGGGGGAGCTTGTCAATATGGAATTAGAACAGACAGCCCAAAATAAAATCTTTTATTTCATTTACACTCCAGATTTTTCTTTGATAATTTAGTTTGTTGGGTGAGTTGCGCTTTTTTATATAAATACATTTGTTGGCACCTCACTTCTAAAACTCCGTCTTTTCCTGTTCCTTCAGTGTCTGAATGTCACCATACCTGTGATGGATTCTAAGGGTCATCAAACAATAACAGCTGTGACATGGGGCTCGGTACATGGGGCTCAGTACGATTCTGAATCACACACGTGTAAACATGCTGATGTCCCAGAAAGAAGACTGAACTGCTCAGGCTGACTAATTGTTTTACTGTAAAAGTTTCGTACATACATTCAGCTTAAAATATCCAACACGGCCAATCAAGGGAGTCATCTTGACATGTCTAACTGGCTGCTATCGGAAATAAGGCGGCTTTTCTTTTACAATTAATTGTGTCATTTTACAAATGAGTTCTCTTCACGTTACTTCAGGAGTGGTACCAAATGGACAAGGGGTTTGAACCAAGAATTTACCAAGCCATTCTAAGGGAAATCAGTTCGTTAGCCCTCAATCTATTTTTCTTTCCCAGTTACTATTCTCCTCAAGCTGCATTAATTGTTCTGGACCTATAGCACATGCTTCAATGAAAATAAATTACTTTATTTCTATTACACCACTAATGGCTGTGTGTCTTAATTTCATTAGCTCGAACCTGTTGAGAGTATTCAGATTTCCATAGCAGGACGCACTTAAAATGAAAAGATTCTTTCGATTCTCAATTAACAGAATCGTTCTCTTTCAACTGAAATGAATGTTATTGAAACCAATTAGCATAGACTGGAAAATCTCTCACTAATGAGGGGAGTGTGGGTGAGTAAACAGCAATGAAAAGATGAAATTAGAGGAGAGCCTCTTCTCGTTGGCCTGAATAATTACATGCTTAGTTGCCTAATTGTCTGGTGAAAAGCACGGCGGTGATAGTAACAGATTGCCATGTTCATTAGGCAGCAAAAGGCCACCTGCTGCTAAGCTTCATTTTCCTGCAGTCGATATACACGTGTTTATCCCTGGGGATTGATATTTGGACACAACACTGGCTGGGAAAAGCAAATGAGCTTGCCAATATGCTGCAATGTTGTGTCCTTTATGCCAAGATACAGAAGCTTAATATGTCAAATAGAATGAATGAAACCAGCGGCGGTAACGAAGTTTATGAGCAAACTGACCTCAGAGCGGGCCCAGTGTAGGACTCTCAACTGTGACGAGTTCAACCTTTCAATACAGATGTTCCCTTCTGGCCTGAACGGCTCCAAATTATATAGTACAAAAGAGAAATTATAACGGTTAGGGCCTCGGCAATATTTTAGACAATGGTGTAATGAAAGCATGCGATGTAACTGTGAAAATTGAAAACAAATGTTCAGTCCTAAAGGCAAAAGAAGTGTCTGAGAGAAGCAGCACTGTTCCTATTGCTGCTCTGTAAACGAAGATCAAAGAGAGGTCCTTTTGTTCACCATCTACCCTTCCTTCCAATCCCCTTCATTTCTTCAGGTGGCCCATCTCCAGT